>JAYMTK010002412.1:0-13940 GCA_036897405.1 Pelargonium myrrhifolium | reverse complement strand
TTGCAACTGATATAACTTTATATCAGTCAACTGATATACATTTTACTCAAATGTATATTAGTTTACTGATATGTATAGTTATATTAGTTGCAACTTAACAAAATCAATGAGGTGATGACACCTCATTTAAAATCACTTATACCCACCTAAGTGAATTTGTGGGATCGGACCCGTATTGATTCATGATTCTAAATAAGATATCATCACCATATTAGTTTAACTGATATTATATCAGTCGTCTGAAAAAATGGTTGTGCGGTACATGAGTACATGGTTTAAAAAAAGAAGAGCAGAGATACACATGCATGCTACTTAGTACAGGAGAGTGAGAGTACAGGAGAGTGAGAGACTAAGCTAAGAAACTAGATACTGGATTTGAGTATCAGCTCGCTAGGCTCCAACCAGCCTCATCATCTACACCATGAGCTAATGCAACATAGGAAGAGTAAGTTTTAATTTTGATGAGAGTTAAGGGAGCTGATTCAAGATTCTTATTGAAAATCATCGTGTACACGAATCAACTTTGTGAATTTTTATATTTTCGTGTAGCAACAGCCGTTGACAATTTTAGGATTTGTTTGAGTAGAAAACAAAACTACATAGTTTTGGATGTGTCACTAACTAAAAACTACTTAGATTTAGGCAGTCGCTGATAAAATAAAATAAAAAACACACTTGTATCAATGGGTATCAAATGATATTCATCCCTAGACTCCTTGAGTTTATATCTAGTAAATATTAGCAAGTCACATGCAAAGAGCATAAACAACGGTTCTTCAATTGCTAAAATTCACCATCCAAGTGCTCCAATCACAAACAAGAGTAACTAATATAGTAGTTAAAAGTTGAAGCAATATCACATGAAGTCTTGTTACCAAATTTAGTTTTCACCTCCAACTTTTTTGGAAATGGCAATGACATTGAAGTTCAGTGACCCTGGATTCTTCTTGATCATGTCTTGTATGACTTTAGCTGCATCCTGATAAGAAACAAAAATATTTCATCAACTTCAGGTCAAATGATGTTTGCTAAAAAAAAAGAGAGAGAGAGAAACACGACACGTTGTAGACAAGTGTCTTGCTCTGGGTTCGAGTTCGGCCGTGAGTAAGAGCCTAACTCTTAATTAGTTTAGTCGTGCGTTCGACAATGACTGAAATACAGATCAAAATGAAGTGGGTCTGGTGGTAAATGCAATCCATCCCATATATGTGCCCATCTGAATTCAGGCTTGAGATATTACAGTCTAAACTTATTAAGTAACGTTATTAATGTTTCTTTTTAATTCCAGGCAAACCATAACAAGTGTTCTCCAAAGAAACTAAAATGTTTTGATTCTTGAATCTTTTCTCTTCACAAAGAATACAATAGGCATCATAAGTTTGTTGATATAGTACCTTCAATAAGCTGCTGGGAGAGGATGAACCATGGGAAATCGGTCCTGACTTTCTTCCATCAAGCTCATAAAGTTGCCCTACATATGTAAACAAAAGCATGAGAAAATCTTTTAATCAAGGAAAAAAAAATCTCAATTGGGTTTAAATATGTAAAGTTCAAGACCAAAGCAGTGTTCTTTTATCTTTAAATGAAAAAGAAAGAATACACAACTAGATTTGAATCCTTCAAATGCATCCCCAAAGAATAAATTATCTTACCATCCACACAAGCGAAGCAAATAAAATGAGTGTCCACGTTATCTGAAGCCTGTCATAAATAAAATACGATAAGTACAGAATAATCTAACATACTAAATTAAATGGATTTGATGCTTCCAAATTTCCAATAACATCAGTCAACTATAAAGTTTATAAAAAAAATTATATAAAAAGAAGGCTATTCCGCACTTCAGTCTTTTCCTAATTCTCATCGATCTTCCATACGAGCTTAACCGATAATCTTTACTAACTTGTCTGCCATTTTAATCTTGATGACACAGTACAAGAAAATAGACACCTTTTTGACGAAAGAATTTAGCCCTTTAGTATATAATCTCTACTAATTTCTCATACCCACATTTGGGCCCTAATAGGCTAATAACCTAGCTCTTAGTATGGCAGCAAAAACTGTACGGCAGCCAGGTGGTAGGTGAGGCGTTTGACTATAGTAAAGGAAAGTTAAGGATATTGAGAATAATCAATTGAATCCAGGTAAACTCCGACCAATTTTTTTTCAGGTTTGGATTTAGTTCATAGTGAAATAATATTGTAATGAAGTCCTAAAAAATAGAAGATATTCCAGTTACTAGAATATGCCACAATTCAATTAGAAATTAAGTGAGTTGCTATCGGAAATACCCCTAGTGGACTATCTAAGTTTTCTAGAGGTCAGTTACATGACATGCACTCCATCTATATCTGGAAAAGAGCAATTGCACATGCACTTCTTCCCATTACCATACATATTGAGGACATGCGAGAAGTTAATTAACATCATAAATTTGAATCATTGACTGCCTTCATCTAAGAGATGAACCTCAATTGTGCAAAACAGGACCAACTTATACTTTCAAACATTAAGGTTCTTCACTTATAATTCAGAAAACAAATGATTTAAAAAATAAAAAAAAGAATAACCTGGTTAAATGTTAACCATATCTGCATATGGCACATCATAATTCACTTAAAGATACAAATGTTTTACCTCTGTTTCGCCAGCAGTAGCTGCTACTGAGTGAGCATCTTCCATTTCTCTATCATTCTCAAGAAAAGCTGCACGCTATAGAGGTATATAGAAAAACAGATAGCATTAAAAAGTGAGACATTACAATATATATATATATATATATATATATATATATATATCCATATCAAATTTTAATTTTGTGCTGTTTTAGTAGAGAATAAATAAATGAGCGGAGATATAACCTGCACAGGATCCATGTTTGCAGTAGATTTATAGAACCTATCCAAGAAAGATCCGTCATCTGAGAATAGCAAGGAAACACCAAAAGGTTTTTCATTAGTTATCATGATACAATTTGATGATGCAACATCACATGTTCATGGCTGTTGAAAACCTGTCTTGAGAAGTAACGGGATTAGAGTAGTTTATAGAAACAATATGTATACCTAGGACTGGGCATTAGACACCAAAACTTTAAGCATTTGAGTGTGCAGTCAAGTGCAATCCAGAAGGTGCCTAGGTAGAAACCACAAGGGCACTCTCGTAGATGCAAGATGCCATTACAAGGTTATCTACTTTATGCCAAATATTTGCGTTTTTTTTACATGGTGTTCTCTTCAACCATATGACTTGCATTACAATGGGAAAAAAGTAGACGAATCATTATAAGCATATCTTACTGAGTTTTATCTCTGAAGTGATGTTTCCAACAGCATGAAGAAGTCCAATTGTTCCACAAGCATTGCCCACAGTTTGTTTCATGAAATAGACTTTCTTGCTAGTCTCCTATAGCCAAAATATTAACAAGAGATTCTAATTAAACTGGCCCGGGAAAATTAAGATAGAAAGGTAAGGCTGTTAGAAACTAGTTATATCATCAGAACTAACCAAATAAATTACGGAAAATACCAGGAAACGTATCATACGATATTGTGTGAATGTTAGGAATGGAGAAAGAAAAGGAAAACAAAATACATCAACCTCATATCTAACTTGAGAAATGCTGTAAATATCAATTCCTACTTTCAGTTTCATTATTACATTGCTTACTGTGACAGTGTGACCATATGGACTTAATTTATATATCTACACCAAGTTCTTATCAACTCCATGTCTTTGTATAGGCACAAGTTCCTCAGAGAGAAAAAAAGATAATAAATTCCTCCAAATAATAATTTGGAAGAAAAAAATTACCTTAGCTGAGAATGGATAGGATTAAAATGTTCAATTTTCCAAAATAGTTCAGAGAAAACATAGATAAGCATAGAAATATAGGTAATTTAGATATGTAGAGATAAATCCGAGGCAAAAGTGAGAAAGAGAGCCGCAGACTCCTAGTTATGTAGCTTCATGGTTTCTCTGTCAATTTCAGTTAATCCATCCAATTTCAGTTAATCCATCTAAATGAGAGAAAATACGGTAAGTAATTGAGAGCACAAGATGCAGAAACTGGAAGTTGCAATTAGTCCAACAGTCACCCGTCACAAAAGTTCCCTAATCCTTCAACTAATTAAATCATCCCTAAAGTCAACCAAAGATGCAGAAACTGGAAGTTGCAATTAGTCCAACAGTTACTTAAAGGCACACAAATTAAACTTGTCACTTGTATCACAATCTGGGCCTCAAGATCTGAATGGGAAAGAATCATAAACAAGAGAAGTGTAATATAAAGTACAACATGTTCAGCAAAACAAATACCATTTCCACTCACCCTCTTTTCATTGTTCTGTTGAATTCTCTCTGCCTCGCTCTGAAAATAATCAAAATTGCACCCAAATCAGCAAGATGATTATAAAATATAAATACACACCATCGCGATTAAAAGGATGAACAGAAGGAAAAAATTCCAACAGCGCACCTCTGCTGTTAGAGGATAAAGGCACAGCACAGCAAGCACAGGCTTTGGAACCATTTCTAATAGTTCCTCGTCAAGGCCATACACATCATAGCACTCAGCCTCATCCGCAGGAAGACCTAGGCCCCAAAGGAACTACACAACAACACAATCAATAAAAACAGTAAACTAAAACCGCTTTCGCACAACTTCATATCAGTACTTCAATTTTAATTATTATAGTATTTGCAGAAAAAAAAAAAAAAAAAAACTAAATCGTCTCCAAATAAGAAAATCGGAGCTCGATCAAGCGTCCAAATGAGATTTCAAAATAAATTGAGCAAACATGAGTTAATTTGAAGCACTGGCCAAAAATTCCTTCACTGCGGTGAACTAATTTTCGTTCCTCGATGCTGCAACACTTTCTCGGAAAACAAACGGAGCCAGAAATGAAACGCGAAGAGAAAGACGAACGCTAGTTGAGTAAAATTACCTGGTTCATAACATCGGGGTTAGCTTCGAGAGGAAGCCATCTCTTGGCAGCAGGACTTTCATCAATAGTAGCCATTAGCGAGCTTTAGAGATTCGATGAGTGAAATGAACGCAAGGATCAAGAGCTAGGGTTTGTATCTGCAGATGCGAATGGTCTCTCTCTGCCTTTATATATAGGTTCTGGTCAGTGTTTCAGAAATTAAATTACTTGCAAGCTTACTTACAGTGGAACACGAAGACGGTAACACAGAGAAGCTCAGGTGTTTGATAAGCGTACGCAATCTGGTCCCTGGTTTGGACTTAGGCCCATAACTAATTGGCATGTCAAGCCCGGCCCATAACATCGTAGGCCCATAAATAATTGCCAATCTTGTGAACATTGGTTATTTAATTAGAAATTTAGTGCAAGAAGCTCATAATCTAGCATCTGTAGGTAGGAAAAATTAGAAATTACAAGTGTTATAATGCTCTAATTGATGTTCTTTTTAATAAGAGCCAGAGAATTTATGCAAATGTATTTGGTGCTTGTGTTTTACATAGACTTTTACAATTGTCGATGAACTTTTAGTCCCTTGGATTTTTGTAGATGCAAAAGCTGACGTGTAAATAGATAATACTTAATTCACAAGCATTTATCGATAGACTCGCGTACATATAACGTGCGGAAATGTACCAGATACAAGTGAAACAATCATATCCCATGGAAATAGAAAATGGCAAGGGAGGAGAGGTTGTTTGCTTAGTGACAATTAAGCCCCTTGTTTAGGATGGTTATTACCACCAAGTCAATGGCAGCTACATACCATCAGATTTCTGGAAGAAAAAAATGGCTCTTACCATCATCACAAAGCCAGTAGCATAAAATATGGATATTCTCAGACAAAGACATGAGATTCAGATTCACAACTCACAAGAATACAAGATTGATAACAGAGAAGCTGATGATAAATAAGTCTACTAACACCGATTATTAGTTTTCATACCAGAAAATTCATTACACTATGAAAAGAACACTGTTCCAGAGACATTGGTCTTGATGTCCTCTAATTTATCTGGTAACCAAATAGCATAACCTTAGTGCCTCTGTTATCTCCTCCCTTATCGCCAGCATTAACCAAATTGTCAACATCTCTTCGCAGAGTTATTACATGCTGATTATCGAAATAGCTATACCTTTCACATTCAAACCGTTCATCGTGACAAATTGCTGCACACTTGCTGAACTAGTATCAACAAGTGGGGGAAAGTACTCCAAACTCAATATCCTAATCATTCCTAAGCAAATGTTAGTTGATATGAAACCACTTCTTTGTTTATTAAATGACTCGGCTTCATTTCCCATTCTCAAAGAGAGGCTTAACAAGAAATATGTTAAGTTGGAGGAGCAAGTCTTACCATGAATCTCCTAAGCTGAGTGCTTGCCCTAGAATAGCATCGCTCTATCATAAGCCATAGCTGCCTCTTTTTCCGCTTTATATGTTCCAAGCCATAGCATCTTGAACCTACAAATTTGAGCAACCTACTTCCCACCCGGCAGCTGACGCTATCTCACGCCTGCGAACCTTGGGTACCCTATACCTATACTGCTCGAATGCTGATTTGGGATGGTATTGTTCAATTCTGATCTTTCTAGTTTCTACCTCCAAACTTCCAACTGGATTTTAGACTAAAAAAACCTCCATGGAAACAATTTAAGTAGAGGCACATTTGGGGAACTAAAGATGAGTTATGGAGGGGTTAGGCATGCTTCTCTTTTACTGACCATGACTACTACTAAGGTAATTTTTACCAGCTTATAAAATATACAGGAGCCTGTTTTGCGGTAAATGCATACTGGGTTCTAGTAATTCTAAATAATAGAAAACCGGGATATTTTGAGTAGATGTGGATTCTTTTCCTATTGCAGAAATCAGATAGGTGAATGAACAAAGATAAGCACGCCAGTGTCAGTCCACACTACATTTTCTAGCTTATCAAAAATGTTCCATATAGTTTTATAATCTAGAAAATCAAAGATCATGTGACTGCCTCGAGAAGGATACAATGCAGTAACTCAGATGGACAAGCAGAATGATGAAAACTAATAAACACTTGCATATTTTTGTGCAGAAAACAATCAAATTTAGAGTTCCAATAATTTGTTCTCATATACAAGTTAAAGCATTCTTTTAATATGCGATGTTGATTAAGTTACAAAATTTACCAGACAGAGAGTCATCTGTTGATCACCAGCTAGATACAGGATCCAGTTTTGGAAGATCAATTTGCATAAAACATTGATGTTGAAAGCTAGGAAATCTTCACAAGATTTTGCAAGATGAGAACAGTTAATTGGGTCTAATGACTTATTATGCTCATATACAGATGTCATTTTCCCTCTAAATAAACGAGTAGTGTCTCATTATAAGAATACAAAATTATAGATGTTTTATTCGCCAGTATACCTTGGCTTCCGCTTCTCAGCAAATGCTGCCAAGCCCTCCAAGCGATCTTTTGTGTTCAAGAGCTCTTCGTAGCACTCCTCTTCTAAATCCAAAGCTGATGCTATATCTAGCTCAAGCCCCTCATCGATAGCTCTTTTTGCCATCCTTATTGCTATTGGTCCCTGGTAAGCACATCATGTGTTAATTTGTTAAGCACAACATTGTCCAAACCATAACCCAATTATTTGCAAAAGGAAATGACCATTAGTTTCTAGGTTACATTTAATTTTGAGGTAAAACATCAGTAGTGAATACGCTATAGGTTTGGTCATCAATAAAACCGAACTGATATTGGGTCAATCCCTAAAATGTAAACTGAAAAGCTCTTGCTGACAAAGTATATTTGCGCTCAAGAGATAAACATATGAAAGAGAAATTGCAACTATGGCTAAGATAAAAGAGCATTTAACACTATAAGATGGACATATAATAAATCCACAAATCTTGAGAATCATAGATGCAACTCCAACAGAGTTTCTAATTGTTTTTTCTAATATTTTTGTTTGTTTAATACGATTAAAAAAAAAAAAAAAAACAAACCGTAAGTTTGGTCTGTATTTTGAGATAGGTACTGGCATTGAATTATAATGAGTCCTAAAAAGCCTACAGTTCCCATATGGTCCAAGTTACAACATGTTAATGAAATAGACGATCGAGTAACATTGATGAAAGGTTTCATAGTGCAGTAAAAAAGTAGAGAAACTTACTGTACTAAATTTAATCCTGATTCATGAACAATGGAGGGTGGGGTGGGGATCCATTTATAATTATTATATGATCATACTGATGTACTATCGAACTATCACAGACTAGCATAAAGGGCACCCTAGTGAACGAGGCTTCTAACATTGTGGGAAATGAGGAGAGTTATTAATATACACATTACACAGATATACCATGCTTTTGCAGGGAGGTTTGTCTAGTGACTTGAACATGTGATCTCAAGGTCACAGACCAGGCAACAATCTTACGGTTGTGCCGAGGCTCGATGATGTGGACAACCAGGAATGAAACAGAAATTGAGAAGAATGACAGGAATAAGATCGTAGAAAGAAATTAAGAAGACAGGAGAAAATATCAGAAGAGAAACAGAAAATAGCATAAAACCTGTTTGGAAACTATAACATACAGTACTATTTATGATCAAATCCTATCCAAATCAGTTAAATAACTACTTCTAAATAAATACTAAATAATATTTGGCTACCTCTCATCATATTCAGTATAGGATATCCCCCATCACTCACCCTCTTATCACATACTAGCATAAAGTCAATAGTAGCGACGTAGCGTGATGCCAGAAGGTCAAGTTAATGATCTGGCGACGATTAAATGGTTACATAGCTTTATTGGTATTATACACAAGTTAATTTCCACAATGAGAATATTTTTCATAGAGAGATATTTATACCTTTTCATTTATGTCCCTAGCAACTTCAAGTGCCTTAAGATGAGCTTCACCAGCTGGAACACAGTAATTGACAAGACCTGCATCGTGATACAATTAAGTTGCTAAACATGAAATAAAGCATGAAGCAGACCGTCCCCCACCCCAATTAAACATTACCCATAGACACTGCTTCCCTCCCATCAATCCTTCTTCCAGTGAATATAAGTTCCTTGGCAACTGCTTTTCCAACCAATCTTGGTAGTCGTTGTGTCCCACCTGCCCTGTAAAAAGCCAGACTTTAACATTGGTGACCTACCGCTGAGTGATCGTCAAAACAAAAGGTTAACATCACAGAAGAAATTTGTCTTGTCAACCTCCATTAACAGCACCATTTCTCACGTAGAACTATCAATCTAATTAGCTAAAATGCAAGCCGAATTGCAAAGCTCAAGAGAGGGGGAAAATAAAAATAAAACATGCACATCAAGAATTGGTTACCCAGGAATTATAGCTAGTCCTGTCTCTGGCAAGCTCAATATTGCATCTTCTCCTGAGTCGCACAAGGACTGAAGCAATCAAATTTTGATAATTGCATCACAGAGTATACAGAAAGATCAATCAAACACAATTTCAGAATAAAAGGCGAGAACTCGATAAATTCAATTACCACAAATACGAAGATCACATGATAGAGCCATTTCAAGTCCACCACCCAGGGCTGCTCCTTCAATGACAGCAATAGTAGGAATGCGAAATGCCTAAATAAAATGAACTCAACCACAACAATTTCTGTGAGGGGACGAGTAAATATGATAATGAAATACTCCAATATAATGCACACACAGGCTGCAATAAGGAAAACTATAATTAAAACTTATTGATAGTCAGGATTTTTCAAGCTCCTCTTACAATGTCTCTTGATGGCAAATAAATAACCACAAAAAACATGGGCACAAATGAGAAGACCAAATACCAACCTCTAAAACTGCGAAAGTGGATCGCAGCGAGTTGACAAAGAACTGAACCTCAGATGGAGTCATTGTCTTTCGCTCCTGCCAATCAATCATGGCAGAAAACTTTCAAGCACACAAATCATTCACAATAAAGTGCAGCTCCATAAAGGAAACATAATTATGAAAAGAATAACTACAAGAACAAGATCAAATATTTATCTAATGCCAAAATCTGAGAACATAAAAATAACTATAAATGGAAAAATGGGTGATGGGAAAAAATGCGATAGCTTTTCACTTTTATCATTTTAAATGTTTAGAAATAAGTGGGTTGGCTGACCTCCAAGCAAGACATAACATCCAAAGTGCTAAGCACTACCCTTGTCTGTTAGATGAAGAAACTAATTCAATGACAACAAATAAGAGGTGCAGATTGAGAAAACCATGGATTTGTGCTTGTAACTGGAAAACTTGAGAGGAAGTCATGGCAGGTATGCATACCTCTCTGATAGAGTGTCCCTGTTCCTAGTCACAATTGATCCCATGCTAATTGCAAGAGTTTTCTCAAAGTGGTATCAAACACCAACATCTAGTGCTAATGGCAACCAATCCATTGGTAATGCCTCTCAATGCTAACCCCCACAACTAACTGTTCAAAAACTAAAATTCTATATTGTATCAAAATTCGACTTCCCAGTTACTTCCTTTACCCAGATTAGTCTTCTTACTTCAGAAACTATCCTTCACCAAAACCCAGGACACAAACTGATCCTAACAAAATCACAAATAAAATAACATGAACCAAACAAAATATTGTTTACAACCCATTTTACCTTCAAATCAGCACCTGCACAGAAGACCCTTGGAACTGAACTCCTGATCATCACAACTTTAGCTGCAGGTTCATCATCAATGGCTTCAAAGGCATCCTGTAAGCCCCTCAGCATGTCCCTCCCAATGGCATTCTCTGCTTTAGGCCTATCCAAGGTCACCTCAACGATTCCTGCGAAGAAGACCCAATTGGGTATGACCAAAACACAAGATTTCAGAAACCCAACAACGCAAAACTGTAAATTTGCATTCGAGCTTGGAGTTTAAGCGAGAAATTTACCAGAATCGGAGTGGGAGAGCCAGTTGAGTCTCACGGATTCTGGAGTGGCTGACTCCAAAATGAGAGTTCTTTGAGTAACTAGCTGAGCCAATCGATGGTGGGGTTTCAAATTTTTGACGCAGTGATGTGCCGCAGTTCTGGGGAGGGCAGTGAAATTATTTTGATCGGAAAATGTGGGAAAATTATCAGAAAGCTCATAGATCATATCCTAAACCCTACTTCACCGAGTGGATAGAGGTAAGGGCTCTCTCGTCCATTGTCCGGGAAGACATCTTTTCTCGGTATGGGCTCCCCCAAGCTCTGGTCTCCGACCACGGAACGCAGTTTTATGAGGGTTTCACCGAGATGCGCGAAGGCTTCAACGTCAAACATTGGAAATCTTCAGTGTGTCACCTAAAGTGCAATGGCCAAGCAGAGGATGCAAACAAAATCATCATCAAGGGGTTGAAGAAGATGATTAAAGGCCATCACAACGAGAAGCTTCATCTCGTTCTATGGACCTTCAGGACCACGCTTAAAGCATCAACCAGTGAGAACCCGTTCCAGCTTGTGTACCGATTAGAGGCTGTCCTCCCGGTCGAACTTATTATGCCAACAATCGTGACGGAAGGCTTCGACGAGGAAGGAAACATCCGCTCGCGATTGGCGGACCTCGATTTCACCGAAGAAAGAAGAATGAGAGCAGTGGTGGTAATGGCGGCAAGAAATCAAACAGCAAGGCGCTACCACGATTCTAAGGTTCGACCTCGAGAATTCAAGATAGGAGATTGGGTCTTGAGGAAGTTCGAGGCAACCGGTGTACGCCCTGAAGGCGGAAAGCTCGCCCCAAATTGGGGAGGACTGTATCACATCATCAAAATCATCCGACCAGGGACCCACTGTTTGGAGGACCAAGAAGGATGTGAATTGAGGAACCCATAGAATGCGGACAACCTCAAGAAGTTTTACTTCTGAAATGTAGGTCAGAACCTTTTTTCAGTTTGTAAACAACCAACTCATATGCCTATAAAATCTTGTTGTTAATGAAACAAAATACTAAGCAAAAGATTTGAGCGCATGACGAAAATAATCCTAAGGGAGGAGATCAATTCGTGGGACGAGCACAATCCCAAGGACGAGAGTAATCCTAAGAGAGGAGATCAATCCATGGGATAAGCAAAGTCCCAGAGACGAGAACAATCCTGAAGGGACGAGCGCAATCCAAAAGGAAGAGCACAATCCGTGGGACAAGCATAATCCTAGGAACGAGGATGATCCGTGGGAAGAGCGTAATCCTAGGAACGAGAATAACCAAAGGGACGAATGAATTCCGAAGGAATAAAACTTTAAGGGATGTGCATATCCCTAGAGGACCACGCCTCAGCACCGGACCATGACAGTTGTTGGTCCCCAAGAAGAGACAGCAAGGCACCACTGGGACACAACCCCGACGGACTGCGAAACCGCGCAATGCCTCAAAGCTCCAATGATATAAACGGAAAAGAAACCAAACAAGGACAAGAAGAAAACGACACAACAAAATCTTCATTCATAAAAAAATGGAGTCATCCGTTCTTTACAAGGACCAACAAACAAAATACAACCCAAGAGACCCTAGTCTATGCGTCCTCGTCTTCAGCTGGGACCGTAGGGGGAGATGACGCCTCTACAATCACAGGAAGCAACTCAAGCCCTCGAATTGGTGGTGGGACGACACAACGATGCTCGATGGAGAGATGACGACAAATCCCCACCTCGCAAGACCCAGCGACCAAATCGCACTTCTTCAACCAATTCGAGTTGTCCAGACGAGAAGTCTCAGCCTCAATGATGTCCTCCTCAAACGGGGCCTTATACACTTGGTCAAGGAAGAGGCTCCCAAAGGCCAGAAAAACGTCAATCTGCGGGAGCACCCAAGGGATGCGACCGACCCGCCTTCAGTCACATTCTCGCAAGGCCAGGATTTCGTCAAGGGAAAAGGGGAGCCAAGGGTGGAACCTTCGTAGGCTGGTGTGGGTAGGAGGAAACATGAGCCAGTTCCTCAGTTGTTCTGGAGTGAAGCCACTTCCGGCAAGGACACGGGCGAGGCTCCGCTGGCCCTCGTCCCGACTGGTGTGGGAAAGAGGAAACAGGAGTCAGTTCCTCAATTGCGCTTAGGACGACCATGCTCTTGCCTACAAGGAAGATGAAGGGTGAGACTAACAACAAAGATCGAAAAAGCATGAAAAGAAAACATGAAGCACGTACATATAACTACCTATTTGAGAGCGAGACGAGCCGAGTGCAACGCCGCGTCCCGGCATGCGATCTCAACCTCATTCACGACCAGGTTCTCCTTCTGGGACGACACCACCTCCATCAATGCCTCCACCTCGGCCTTTAAGGTGGCATTCTCTTTATTCAAGTCCATGATTTCCATGTTCCGGGTGCCTAGGGTCTCAACGACCTCTAGCGTATCAGACTGCAGGACCATGGAAGATTCAAGCTGGCTTTGAAGAGAGTCTATCTGGACCTAGAATTCGTCAGCTTGGGAACCCGTACGCCCCTTGTACTCCCTCACCTGGGAAGAAAATTTATCTTCATATTTGCGGATCAAGTGGGAGACCCTCATCTCCCACTCCTTGTCCACAGCGGCAATCCGAGCACTGCACTCTTTAATCAGGGTGGCCCTATCCGCCGCATGCTTATTCTCTTGGTCCCTGAAATTGGCTCGGCTCACCGTTTTCAACAACCCCCTATGGCGAACCACCGCCTTGAAGGCCCTCGACACGATGCGAGCGGCGTCGCTGAGTTTGTTCCCCTCCTTTATAATATGATAGATAACACAAGTATCATAAGTATGAACTTAAGGAGACAATGCAAAAAAAAAGTAAAAAGGATCTGGTACCTTCCCTAAATGGCCCGCCAAGACCTCTTGACTTGAGGAGAAGAATGACTCATCTCCCAAGCCCTCCACGAGCTCAATCACACGCAAGTCCTCCGCATCCTCAGGGTCTAGCTCCCCGTCATCATTAAGTATTTGGATAGGAAACCGTCGGACACGGGACGACCCCTCGAACTCTCGGTCCGCAGCCTTCCT
>JAYMTK010002411.1:0-13940 GCA_036897405.1 Pelargonium myrrhifolium | reverse complement strand
AATGGTAGAGCGCTCGCTTTGCATGCGAGAGGTACAGGGTTCGATCCCCTGCATCTCCAAAATTTTGGTAGTATTTTTTTTTTTCAATTTCAGAGTTTTATACTTATCCCAAATTCTCGATCAATAATAATTGGCCGCCAAATCGTCGCAATTTGGATTTTCTCAGTGAAACGAAAATGGCTGTTCCCTTCTTCAACCTCGCTCCCAATCTCACAGTTTCGAGGCTCTGTTTAGGTTTTTGGCATCTTTCTCATAATTTCTTTTTCTTTCATTTTGGTTTCATCTCATTTGTCTGCGGTGGAAGTAAAAACCTTTGATTCTATCTCACTCTCGCAGGAACAATGACGTTTGGCGAACAAAACTCCATGTCTCAATCCTTTCGCCTTCTCCAACAAGCATTTGATTCTGGAATCAACTTCTTCGACTCCGCTGAAATGTACAACTCACACCTCCTTTTTCTCCCCCTGTGTGTATCTATGCTCATATCTCTCAAATTTCAGGTATCCAGTTCCTCAACGAGTCCAGACTCATGGCAGGAGCGAGCAATACCTTGGCCTTTGGATTAGACAGAACAAAATTCCTCGGGACCGTGTTGTCTTATCCACTAAGGTCTATAATCTCAATCTTATTCTATGATTGTGTTGGCTACTAGTTCTGACCGTATTAAATTGCACCTTTAACCTTGCTAATTTGGTCAATTCAAAGAAAAAGTTATCATTCTTTGTTTGCTATGCTTGGTCGATTCATTTTGACTGCTCTCAATTCAGGTTGCCGGACCATCTGGTCAAATGACTTGGATTCGTGATGGACCTGAATGTTTAGATGCCGTCAATATTACTGAGGCCATTGACAATAGGTTAATTCTAGTTGCTACTTTGTAACATGCATGTTTGTTGCTCTATCTTTTTTGTCTTTGGTTATGACTTAAGTCGATGACATTTTTGTATACATTTTATTCATGAGAGGAATGTATGGTAATTTGGTGCAGCTTACTTCGGATGGGAGTAGATTACATTGATCTTTACCAGATTCATTGGCCTGATCGGTTTGTATGTGGATCCTTCCTTTTAATTTGGCATAATTGTTCAATTAAAGTAAATGCATGTACAAATAGGCATCATCTTTATCATATATTTAAGGACTTTCCTTTTCTAAATTGTTGTCTTTTGTAGCTATGTCCCTATGTTTGGAGAGACTGAATATGAACCTACGAGGCAGATTGCGTCAATTAGCATAGAGGAACAACTTCATGCTCTTGGCAGTGCTGTTAATGCTGGAAAGGTGAGGAGTGGTTATATCTGAGTTTCACTTCCTGTTATTATTTGCTACCACGATATTGAAGTGACTTGCGCATTTCTGTTGTAGATCAGATATGTTGGGCTCAGTAATGAAACACCGTATGGTGTAATGAAGTTCCTTCAGGTTGCAGAGAAGGCCGCTATCTATCCTAGGATAGTATCTGTACAGGTATGGATAATTTGTTATAGTGAGCCTTCTTGGTGTCATATTTTTACTGACATTCTTGTCTTCTTCTTACTAAGTTGTTCTTGTTGAGGCTGAATATGCAATTATTGTCTTTGTTATAGAACTCGTACAGCCTGCTATGTCGAACTTTTGATTCTGCATTGGCTGAGTGCTGTCATCATGAGAGGTACAACAAATGTTTATATCATTATATTGATTAGTGTGGTTAGAGTTTCAAAACCTTTCTAGTTACAAATGCTAATTTCTACATTCTTGTTTTTGCGTTACCAAAAAGTTGTATTTATAGCATTTATAGCCTTTTGCAGTATCTGTATATTAGTAAGTAAGATAAATATATTACTGGAATCTGGAAATCAACGTGCTTTGGTCATTGACTTTTGGTAACTATCATCTTCCAAACCTGCTATTAGCCACATTCTTAATTATATTCTATATGAAATTCAATGTTTGTTGCAAAAAAAGGTGTCTTCTACATGTACCTGTTTCTCAATGGTGCAAAAAGGAAACAAATGATCTATAGACTATAGTTTCAGCTTAGGACGTAGGAGAGGCACTCAGGGTAAGTGTTTCTCTTTATTAGTGGGTAGCGTTTTGCTTGTTGAGAGTTGAGATTACATGACAACGAGACAACGTTGCACTTAAATGGAAAATGCATATGCTAGCCCCTTTCAATAAATATACTGATTTCATGGATCTACAGTCTTGTTGTTTGGAGATCCTGCTATAAAAACATAGATCTGTAATACATTCCACTGCATTCTTAATCTTATCCATTGTTGTTGTTTTATTTATTTATTCTTAGGATCGGCTTATTAGCCTACAGTCCTCTGGCAATGGGCATACTATCGGGCAAGTACTTTGCATCTGATGGTGTTCCAGCCGATTCTCGGTTGAATCTATTTAAAGGTTGGGTGCCAAGATTCTCATTTACTTCTTTATTATGTAGTAGTTCTCTATATATAACTATGATAAACTGGTATCATGACATGATTTATTTTTTTGTACCATGTCATTTTGATTTTTGCGTAACTTTTACTTTCCCCAGGACGGTATTCAGAAGGCGAATCCAGATACAGCCTGTCCAATAACATCACAAAAGCTGCTACCATGGTAAAAGTGCTGTTCTCAATCGCAATTATACATTTCTTTCTGTCTGTCATTACAAGATAGCAATAGTAAATGGAACAATAATTGTAGAATTGTTCTGGTAAAATCTTCAAATTTCTTTATGTAACTATGGATTGTAAGTGGCAAATGACTTTAGTAATTTGAGTGGAAAATCATTTCTGTCATGGGTTTTGATCAATCTGATTACCATTTCAAATTGTATAATGGAGAGAGCTCATTTTCCTCAAGAGAGAGATGCAAATATCATAAGGTTTTGTTTGGTTTCTGGATTTTGAAATATTGTAATTCAAATCCAAATCTATGGTTTGGGAGACTACTCAAGTTCAAATGACATGCTAAGAGCTGTCATTCGTAATCTCATCCTCTTGCATGTTTTAAAATTCTATTGGATTTGGCCAAATACAAATTTTTACCCCATCCAAACACTTGATTTGATCCAAATCCAGAATTTCAGATGAAATCTTAGATCCCAAACAAACCTAATGCCCTATTTTCCTCCTTAGTTAGCGAAAAACAGTTTCTTGATGTTGTGCATCGGTATAAGTAGACCAATCACGTTGATTCACGCCAATAATCGTTCTCCTACAAATGATAACTCTATTAAGCGAAGACCGGTGCAATTCACCTCCGGGTCGAGGCTTAGCAAGTAATTCACAAAGTGTGCGAGTCTTTAATACCTTAGCCCCAAGGGGTATTTATAGGAGAAACTCCTTGAATGTGATTGGTGGAGAGGAATGAGTAGTTATAATGTAAGCAGGAGACTTCAGATATGTCGAACTTGGACATATGTTGATTTGGATGGGTCATGGACAGGGTTGCCTAGACTGCAGGTCAACTTGAACGGACCGTGACCTGGGTCACCTTGATCATGTTCCACATGCTGAATTGAGACGAACTAGGCTAAACTGTGCTGAATCGGGCCGAAATGGACCAAATTGGGCTGGATGGACAATGGCCACGGGCTTTATCTGCCCTCAGCCATGGACATGTCCATGTCCACCCATAGCCGTTTGCCACAGGTTCTTATTTTTGTGCGTTTTGGCTTAATTTCTTGCTCGTATTTGATCTGGATGATGACGTGGCATATTTTTGGGCACCCAACATTTCTATGTATCATCAAAACCATAAGGTTCTGTCAAAGAGATTCTTTGTCACTAAACTCTGTGTTTGCCTGTGTGCTTGGGCTTGCCTCTAGGATTTTGTTTGTTCAGTTTACTCTGGTTTTGTCTCTTGCATTTAATTTCACTAACCTACTCTCTTTCCTTTTTAGGAATATCTGGACATTGCAAGAAAATATAGCCTACATCCTGTCTCTCTTGCAATTGGTATTGTACCTTCCCACTGTTTTTGTCTTCTTATTTTTTCTTTTCCGTTCACTATGCCACCAGTTCATAATGATTCAGTTCCAGTGGCTTATTGATTATTCCTTACATATGTCGAATCAGATTTGTGTGAAGTTATGAGTCTGTTAGAGCCGTCTAAGTTGGTTTCCTTGTTATAGAAGTTGTAATTCCTATTTTTCTCTGTTATCATCATTGCTTTCCATTCCGCAGAGCTTGAGTGATCTGGTGTAGTTGGCTCTGCATTCATTGAGCTTACTTAGTCTAGCAAGGCAGTAAAAGCCACCATCCATAGTCACATGGATGTCACTGTCTGCTTTAGCATTGTTGCTTTCTCTTAAAAACTTTTACCATGCAAAAGATATACTTTTCGGGAAGAAAGAAAATGCATCATAAAGAACTGAGTTACTTGGATGGTGACTGAGTATCTTTCTGACAGACTGTTTTGTTTTATGGCAGCGTTTGTTCTGAGGAACCCTCTTGTTGCAAGTGCTGTTTTTGGCACTACCAAGTCATGGCAGCTCGAAGAGGTTCTGGATGCGTGCAAAGTTGAGCTAACGTCAGAAATAGTCGAGGAAGTTAACAAGATTCATGCAAGTTTTCCTAATCCATGTCCTTGACAATTCTACACAGTTTGCTGTTTACCAATAGAGAATTAGAAACCATCAAACCAGTTAGGCTGTAGCTAGACTTGATTTTGTATGTTGAATATGAGTATGAATACTATGAACTTTCAAGGTATGTATGGGCATGTTTCGATGGGATAAGCTCGTAAATACTTGTTCGGTAACACCGTTGCAGGATAGCTTTAGTAGCTTGTTCGGTAAAACCAGAAAATGACTCCTTGGAAGAGCCCAACTTCTGCATAACTCCTTTAAGAAGCTCGTTTTTGCAAGAGCCATGAGCTTTCTGCGAGATTTCTCGTGAATTTTAAGGATGAGAGATTGAATGTAATTGATTTTTTACTTTCATGAAAATTAATTTGAGTCGACTTGTTTTCTATTTGTGGTTAATTGTTTTTGTATAACAATGGTCACATGATCGACCATTTTTCAGGTTATCTGATTTTATTTTGTAAAGACAAAGAATGATAATTCTACGTGTATCATTCAAAGTAATCGTCATAAATTATCTAATTAGTAAAAAAAGAGAAGAACAAAACTAAAGCTATAAAAGAAAAAGGTTCCAAGTTGATTGCTGCTGTTGACATTGACCCATTTTAGCTTCAAAAACAGTGGTAATCTTAATTTTCAACGTCGACCAGGAAAAAAAGATGGTTATAGTCTTCGGGAAGATTGGGACTAGTTCAATTCAAATTTCTAAGGTCTGTAATCTTCAAATTCTACCACCTTTTTTAAACTTAATTTAACGTTATAATAATAACAAAAAGGTATTAAAAATTGGATGAAAAGTCAAATCAGTTTCTTAACGCTTCAATTGTCACGATTTTGTCGTCGCTATTTTTAGAGATTCATCTGTACGTGGATCCGATGGATTTGTTTAGACAAAATCTCAGTCCAAAAGATGATCACATTTCAACTGAACCTTTATGTAAAAAGCTTGAGTGATCATTTCCTGTATTGGCCAATATTGGATTCCTTGAATATTCTCAAACGGACACAAAAGCAACATCAACATGTTGTTACTCCCATTTACAGGTACTAAAGCAAAGCACTTCCATCAGAAGATGCCATTCTAGTACCAACCAACAACACAGCTTGTTCGGTATCAGTATACATCGTACTTTGTACACTAAACTCATACCAAAAATACCTAAACTACCCTTGAACCTGGGGATAAAAGGTGGTGCTTTGTGATGGCATTTATGGTATTTTTCCTCTGTCCGATCTGTAAACAGTTGACTCTGTGCACCGCGCCGCACACAATTCAACGCACCCGCGTCTGGATTCGTTCTTCTCCGAAACGCCCAATACCTAGCTGAGCTGAGCTAGCTTTCAGTTTTTCGCAGACAAAGTTTTGATTTTTATTCGGACCCATAAAAAAAGGCGATTTGGGTTGTGAGGATTCGGATCCTATCTCGGACCCCACCAGAAAATCGGGGTCCGAATCGTCCGATCCGTCTTAGGGTTCTCTCATTTCTAGTCTTCTTCTGCTTCTTCTTATTGAATTGTCAGAGAACAATAGATTTTGCTCTGATTTTGATTTGTTGTTGAGGACTTGATGGGTTCGAAGCCATGGTTGCATCCGGCTCCGACCTATCGAGCCTTGGAGACCTATTGGGACTCCGACGACGACGCTCCCGGTCCGCGATGCGGCCACACTCTCACCGCCGTCGCCGCCACCAAGTCTCACGGCCCTCGCTTGATTCTGTTCGGCGGCGCCACCGCAATCGAGGGTGGTGCTGCTTCCTCTGCTCCCGGAATCAGTAACTTCTCCTCCACTTTCGCTTCATTTTCACTTTAGAGTTGCTGGATTTTTTGTTAATTGTTGGCTTGTTTGTTTGATTTGGAATCTAGGGTTGGCTGGAGTGACCAATTCAGTTCATTCGTATGATGTTCTGACCAGGAAGTGGACTAGGTAACCTCAATTTGAAGATTTTGTTGTAGTGGATTCTGTGTCAAGATGTGCTCTAATGGTGCTGTGGTGAACTGTTCATGTGTTGCAGAATTAGACCTGCTGGTGATCCACCATCTCCTAGAGCAGCTCATGCTGCTGCTGCAGTTGGTACTATGGTTGTTTTTCAGGTGATTATAAGCTCAATTTTGAGTACAAATGGGGATTTTTGGAGTTTTTAGTATTAATTTGTATGGGTTGATGAAATGGCTAGGGTGGCATAGGTCCTGCTGGGCATTCCACTGATGATCTGTATGTGCTGGACTTGACTAATGACAAATTCAAGTGGCACAGGTGAGCTTATGTGGTCAATGCTGAGCTTTTGTGGATCAGGGGTTTGATGAATCCTAATGGGGTTTTAGTCACTTGTTTTCTTTTGTGAATGTAGGGTTGTTGTTCAAGGACAGGGTCCGGGTCCTCGCTATGGTCATGTGATGGACTTGGTTGCCCAGAGATATCTTGTGACTGTCAGCGGCAATGATGGTATGTGTCTGTGTGATGTTTTGATGATGTGAATTTGAACATTTGTTTTAGTTTTAATAGCAATTGAGAAAAGCTATCAATTGTTACTTGTTTGAAGAGTATGTTGCTGTGCTTACGGCTCTTATCATATACCCAGTTGGAAGTTTTGAGTATTTTATACTAAATGTGAAGTGTTTGAAAAGGGCAGTTTCATATTAATTATATATTGTATTTATGCACATATTCTTGTTTTCTGAAATGCTCTTCCATTAGAAAAGTCACAAGTTATTATTTATTGATATGCTGTTCGAATAAATGGTGATTATATTTGTTGTCGTATCTGAATTTTATAACATTAATTATATATTCTTACAGGGAAAAGAGTTTTGTCCGATGCCTGGGCATTGGATACTGCCCAGAAACCATACGCATGGCAGAAGCTCACTCCGGAAGGCGATAGACCTTCTGCTAGAATGTGAGTTAATAATCTTTATTTCATCAATCCAATGTCTACAGTTTTGTTTCACTTTCTACACTGGAGTAGTTTTTTATTTTATTTTTTATTTCGGTTTTTAAAAGGCGGTCATTTAAGTAGTTTTTAATGTCCATTATATTTTTTCCTCAAATATGGACTCAACAGTTGCATGATATAGTCTGATCTCTCTTGGAAGATTTTTGTTACCAAATTTATCTCCATTTAGGAATGTAATTTTTTGGAATGAGCTCCAAAATGATGTTTATGCTTTTGGAAAAAAAATTATTACCCGTCTGCTTTGGAATGTTTAATTTGGTATTTATGAAATTATTCTTGGATTATTTAGGTAGTGGCGTTATTTTTGCCTTATACTGGTTATCACATATAGTAGGAGCAGAATGCTACTGATCAGTGTTGTCAAACTATCGCTCTTCGTTCATTCTATTAGTAGCTCAATGTCTAACAAACTATAAACTACCCCACATAGGAGGCTCTTTCACCGTTCTTGGAGGAGTTACACCATAATCCATAAAACTTAACCTTCAATATCCTTTTACTGTCTGATTTCTGATTTCACATACTTTGTAGGTATGCGACAGCAAGTGCTCGCTCAGATGGCATGTTTTTGCTCTGTGGTGGAAGAGACATTTCTGGCGCGGTAAGTTTTTTTCTGTTCTTGGAAAGTTCAAGCAGTTAATTGCTAGCCGTTTGCTATAATAAATTGGGCTTGTGGAGAAGTTTCCGTCATTTCTCTCATCCTGTACCCTCTTCTTGATCGATTATAAATCAGTAGGCAGTGTGACTCATTCGACTCCATATGCTACAACTATGCAAATTGAACTAAAGGGGGTTGCTGTTGATCAGTATTAGGAAACTAATCAAACTACCGCTGATGAGAAACATTTGCTAATGAACTACAGTACTACAGGTGTAGCTTGTGTAACCACGGCCATGTAATATTTCTATTATTTGGAAGCCACAAAATTTACCTATGTAATATAAAAAAGGTAATAATAATTACAGAAAGAAGTAGAAGGAGAGAACAAAGAAAGCATATGTCATGATGTTGAGAACTTGATACACTAAATTTATTTAGAGCTCATTCAAATGAATTGAGCAAAGCTAAAGAAGTGACATCAGAATTTAATAGCAGCCTTAATCATCGAAGACACTCATAAGGAATAGTTTTAACTTTTCTTTAGAAGGTTGGATACAAATGAAAAAAAGGGGGGCTTGCACAATTCTCTTTTCTGTCAGTGGTTGCATGCATGCTCAAATGGTTACCTGATATTTCCTAATATACTTGTAGCTTTTAAATTGTTCCTATCCCTTGTAATATCTGTGCTATCTAATTTCTTTCGATTCCCTTGCTGTGGAATTTTCTGAAGTTCCATCTTACTAAAAATCTTTCATGGATTTAACTTCCCTTGAATTAGCTTCTTGCAGTTTGTACTATTGTTGATTGTCCACTATTAACTTTTATTCATTGATGCTTTTCATTTAGACTTAATTCCTGCGCTTGTTGGTTTCATATATGTTTACAGCCACTGGCAGATGCTTATGGGCTACTTATGCATAGGAATGGTCAGTGGGAGTGGACTCTTGCTCCTGGTGTGTCTCCTTCACCAAGGTATCAACATGCTGCGGTAAGTCATAGCTCTAAGTCAGTAGTACCCCGCTAAAGTAGGGTACACATTTTAATTTCAGTGGCTTATCACGCATGGTCTGTGTGAAGAGTTTAGTGTCAGAAACTAGGTTTAAATTGTCATTTTTTCTGGGCTTCCTCTAATGTAATTTAACTTGTTACTTGTACCCTTTTGAGACCAATGCATGTGATATTGTTTGCTGCTAGGTCTTTGTTGGTGCTCGGTTGCATGTCACTGGAGGTGTTCTTAGGGGAGGACGTGGAGTAGAGGGTGAAGCAGCTATAGCAGGTAATTTTTTGGTTTCCATTAGCATGACTGGTTTTAATTATGAACATGTTTCTAATCCCTATTATTAACTCTTAGATGTGCTTCCATTTTGATAGTATTGGACACTGCTGCTGGAGTTTGGTTGGATAGAAATGGGCTTGTTACGTCATCACGTGCGGGAAAGGGACATGTGGAATATGATCCTTCATTAGAGTTAATGCGTCGTTGTCGCCATGCGGCCGCTTCTGTTGGTGTTCGTATATATATCTATGGTGGTCTAAGAGGAGGTAATATTTGTGCACAGTTTTTTATTGCATCATGGTTTAACATGGTCATCTTCTGCTGCTTTAACATCCACATTGTATGTTTGTGTGACAAAAATCCTGACATCAAAATTGGTCAAACTGTGTTTACTTCTTTGTTATGGGGAAAGGAATTCATCACAATCAAAAAACAAAAATGGGACTTTAGGGAAAGTTGGGTTCATCTTCTGCTGCATCAAAGTCCACGTTGCATGTTTATGTGATATACCATGTAGTCTTCGATTATCTTTCCTCCATTGAAGTGATTGTACACTTGAGCATTTCTATGTTCATTTTGTCTCCTCTGTTTCTTTATTTGTGTTGTAGCATAATTAATCAATTATGATGCTCTGTGCAGACGTGCTGCTTGATGATTTTCTGGTCGCAGAAAACTCACCATTTCAATCAGATATTAATTCTCCTGTATTAACATCTGAGAGAACCTCTCCCCTTTCAAGTCCCAGAATGAATCAAAATACAAGAACTTTTGGAGCATCAGATGATGAACTAGACATCCCTTCATCAGGTGGCGCAAGGTATTATTTTGCGGTCCACACTGCCCTCTTTCTTGTCTCTCATATGATAAGTCAGATTCTTGCTTGTATCATTCTGAGGGTTCAATTTTATGATAACCAGTATGGACCAAAATTCCATGGAGAAACTGAGAGAGGCTTCTGCCGCTGAAGCTGAAGCAGCTAATGCTGTGTGGCAGGCAGTGCAGGCTTCATCTTCTCCTACTGAAGAAACATCTGTATCTGATGAAAACTCACATGCAGCAGAAGCAATTTCAGATGGAAGTGATTCTGAGGCCGACGTTCGCCTTCATTCAAGAGCTGTACGTCTCCATCTGTGTAATACAATACGCGAGTGATATTTTGTTGGCAATATGCAAAATTATAATTTGCTTTTGCTACAGGTTGTGGTTGCTAAAGAGGCTGTAGGTAACCTGGGTGGGATGGTGAGGCAATTATCTTTGGATCAATTTGAAAATGAGAGCAGACGAATGATTCCCTCAAATAATGACCCCTCATATGCCAAAAAATTCACCAGGCAGAAGTCTCCACAGGGATTACACAAGAAGGCAAGCACTACAACACATTTATCCCCTCCATTTTATCCTTAGGGGTGGTTCATTATAATTGGTTATCTTGCAGGTTATTTCAACGTTGCTTAGGCCACGGAACTGGAAAGCTCCTGTCAATAGGAGGTTTTTCCTTGATTCCTATGAAGTCGGCGAGCTTTGCTATGCTGCTGAACAGATCTTTATGCATGAACCGACAGTTCTTCAGTTGAAAGCTCCTGTAAAATTATTTGGTGATCTTCATGGACAGTTTGGTGACCTAATGCGACTATTTGATGAATATGGATTTCCTTCCACTGCAGGAGATATAACGTAAGTATGATATTAAATTTAATACTATGAGGTTAGCTTGAGTTTTTTTGTTATCTCTTCAAGATATTTAGAATCTCTATTTATGATTCAGTATATTAATCTTTCACTCAACATCCAGTTGTGTTACTCAGAATTCTAGTGTTGATTTCTTCTAGTAGAATTATGCCACATAATTAAATAAGTTTGAATGTATATCTAATTTAGTTTGGTCCTCAAATTATGTAAATGAACTATGAATTAGATTTGTAATACAGAAGAAAATAACAAATGTTTTGAGGTCATATTTAGACCCTATGATAATGGGGGCTAATTTGCTTTATGCCTGGAGATTACTAAAATATGCTAGATGGAATTCAAGCTAAATTTCAACTCGTTTAAGATCTGGTATTGTAACCTCTACATCTGAAGTTAAGACATAAGAAAGAGGTGCTTAATCTTCTGTTCTGGTTCATACGGCAGAAAGGCTAATATTACTAACATGAAAGGTCATTAAACTATAAATCCATTCTAATTATGATACTGATTTGATTCAGTTGTGTAGTTTTGAGATGTCTCTAGCTCAAAGCCTGAAATGTGTTAAATTAGAAAGAGAGCCCTATTTCCATTTTCCTCCTTAGGTAGCCATTGAGCCATATAAATATCAGGACGTAGAATATGAGCATGATGGGTGATTAAGGAGGAGCCACCCCTTCTGGAAATTTAGGTTTAAAAAGTTGATTCATGTACTTTTAACAGTGACGCTGCAAAGAAGACATGTAGTGTTATTTGATAGAGGGTATATTATTGTTGTCTCATTCAGACATTAGTATGTAGGTTAATGCTTTGATTCTCTCTAAAATGTGAATGTTTAAGCAAAATGAAACCATACTGACCTGTATTTTGTTATTTTTCAGCTATATTGATTATTTGTTTTTGGGAGATTATGTTGATCGGGGACAGCACAGCTTAGAGACCATCACTTTGCTTCTTGCTCTCAAGGCAAGCTTTCGCTTTGGTAATCCAGGATCATATAGCTTTGTTCATTTACTTCTGATAGTTGATTGTATTTTGTGTAATTGACTTTGCAGATTGAGTATCCTGAAAACATTCACTTGATACGTGGAAATCATGAAGCTGCTGACATAAATGCACTATTTGGCTTCCGCATTGAATGTATTGAGAGAATGGTAGGATTGATATGCATATATTAGTCCTTTATAGATTCGAATATGCAAATAACTTGTGCTTGGTTTGTAGGGAGAAAATGATGGGATTTGGGCGTGGACAAGATTCAATCAACTGTTCAACTATCTTCCGCTTGCT
This sequence comes from Pelargonium myrrhifolium, assembly GCA_036897405.1. NCBI lineage: Eukaryota > Viridiplantae > Streptophyta > Magnoliopsida > Geraniales > Geraniaceae > Pelargonium > Pelargonium myrrhifolium. The sequence goes on along the minus strand of JAYMTK010002411.1, from coordinate 1,566 downwards.
GCTCTTATCGAGAAGAAAATCATCTGTATGCATGGTGGCATAGGAAGGTCCATACATTCAGTAGAACAAATAGAGAAGCTTGAGAGGCCCATAACAATGGATGCTGGATCCATAATTTTAATGGATCTCTTATGGTATGCTCCAATCCAATCATCTTATAGCATTTGCTGACATTCATCACCTTATGACACTTGTATAATGTATATGCAGGTCTGATCCTACAGAAAATGATAGCGTCGAGGGTTTGAGACCAAATGCTAGAGGGCCTGGTCTCGTAACTTTTGGGGTATGCATTCAAGTCAATTCTCGTGTTTTGAATGACTTTCTTGGTTCTCGTGTTTTGTCGCTCACTAATGTTTGTTTGACGCCTTTCACCAATACGCAGCCTGACCGGGTGACAGACTTCTGCAAGAGAAACAAGTTACAGCTAATCATAAGAGCTCATGAATGCGTTATGGACGGGTTTGAACGATTTGCTCAGGGGCAATTGATTACTCTTTTCTCCGCAACTAACTACTGTGGTAAGTAAAAAGCTTCGAGTGTGAAAAACCTTCTAAGACTAGCTTTTTCCTTTTATGCCACTTCCTGTGGTGGCCTAATTTGGCATTTGGATATAGGGACGGCGAACAATGCCGGAGCCATACTTGTCGTGGGAAGAGGGTTGGTTGTGGTTCCAAAATTGATTCATCCCCTGCCACCTCCCCTTCAGTCACCCGAGACATCCCCAGAACGTGTCGGGGACGACACGTGGATGCAGGTAAAAACGGTTGGCGGTTGCTAGTTCTATACTAATTTCAGGCGTCTTGTAATTACTGGCTCACGTCTTATTACTGGTTTCTTGTAGGAGCTAAACATCCAAAGACCACCCACACCAACTCGTGGCCGGCCACAACCTGATCTAGACCGGAACTCTCTGGCATATATATGACATCATCGATCAACCCGACAGGTTTTGTAATTTACAACAATTTTATGCTGAAACCCTAGGATTTCCCGGGCGGTTCAGTTCATTATACCGCAGAAGAGCATTTGTGACCTGTGAAAATATATGCATGGTTTTGTGTTGTACATGGGAAGATGATACATGAGATGAGTTTCAGAAGATGAAGCCTTGGAGAAACATTAGACAGATAATTGAATTCAGCTCTGCAAATCAAATGGTGGTTGTAATATAATATTTGTACAATTAGGTTGTTTATTGGGAAAATGAGATGGCAAGTTTTTATTATTTTGATAATTATTGATGGATTATCAGGGAAGCTGGTGGTGGTTCCTCTGATCTTGTGTGTATTATATTTATATAAATGTAATTTGATTATATATTTTGATATTTATAAAATTATTTCCTTCCATTTCAAGTATTGAAGTATTTACTTTAATCCTGCAGATATGGCTGAGAATGGCCAGTTTTTAGGGTTTGTTGCCTCGGGTGTTTTCTATGTTCACAGAGTTTTATTTACTTATTTGTTTATATAAATGGGTAAAATGTATATTAGTTGACTGATATAAAGTTATATCAGTTGCAACTTAACAAAGTCAATGAGGTGTAGATACCTGATTTAAAAT
>JAYMTK010002410.1:7500-13941 GCA_036897405.1 Pelargonium myrrhifolium | reverse complement strand
TAGTGACCAAATTGGTCCATTTTAAAGTATAGTGACCAAATTGGTCCATTCTTTGATAGTTCGGTGACCAAATTGGTCTTTATCCCTATTTCTTTTGACCTTTTGGTTTTTAAAAATTATTGAAATGAGTGGAATACAATTATATACTTGTATTATATTTTCACAGGTCTTTCAAATCTGATCAAGCTCTGCAATCGCATACCAAGGCCAAACACGGTGCAGCAGCTTGAATGGTATAGTTAACCAAGCATGATTTTATGCCGACTTTTGATGATTCGTGATAGAAGTACAAAGAAACCTGCAATTTGTCTAGCGAATATAGGCAGTAGTAGCTTCATATGTTATCGAATTTTGACTGTTGGATCAAAATGTTCTTAGTTATATAGTTTTCGGATCGAGCTCGTCTATTTGTCTGTTTTGCTTCTTTCTTTTTCACTGATTTAACTTTAAATCATAACTTTGTCATCATGATCTGCAGATTTGCCACAGGCAAGGTGTAGTTGGATTAATTTCTGTCAGCCATCTTTAAACCCTTATATAATCCTTTCCCAGGGTTCGAGCCGACACAATTAGGGGTGATAATTTGTGTTTGTGGGTTGTATTTGTGTGGGTTGAAAGTTTAGTATTATGTTAAATGTTTCAGTCTGATTCCAACCCGTTTATTAAACTAGTTGAATCATAAGACACGAACGCGATCTGTCTATGAGTAGGTTGACATAGCTAGCATATTTAAATAATTGGATTTAAAAACCACGACTGAATTGACTCTGCTTGAATAAACAAGTTGATACTACCTGACACGATTTGATATATTTGACCAATTTAATTTATTTGTATTATTTTTTACATTCTCGTCTTTAAATGGATGGTCAACAAACGGGTTATACATTATCTGATTGATTAAACAAGCTAAGTGGATGAAACGAGTTTGACAGAACTTGATTATTACTCCCTCCGTTTCAAAATGAGTGTCATGTTTCTCTTGCATTTTTGTTCTAAAATGAGTGTCCTATTTCCCTTTCTAGTAAGTTAGTTATGTATAAATTGTTAATAATATCTATTATAAAAAATAGTTAGAATATCGCAACACATGATCATATGATGATACAATAGTAAACATATTACACTAACTTCTCCTTCATTTTTCTCAAAATAAAAACGACACTCATTTTGGGATGGAGTAAAAGAGTAGTGTAGGCTCTCACAAATCCGACACAAATTTGATAAGTCGAAGTACCACCTGCTTAAATTCATGTCCTGATGTTCCTGTACTAGAAGGAAACTTTCACTGATATCATCATATAGTACTTATCATCTATTTTGGTGCATAATGTTCAAGTTAATTGCTTGCTGCAAAAACTCAGCAACAATTGGCTTTAACAAGCTAACAATGTGTTATTAGTTGCATTTCACCTTGATCACATGGCAAAACTTGATAATGTGTTTCAGTGCGTCTATATCTAGTTTTATGAATCCAACAAGATGACTAAAAATTTCACTTAGAAAATGAGAATACATCCCAAAATACACTATTTCTGCAAAGAAACAAGACATCAAGCAAAATCCGAAACCAGTCTTTGATATGAAACTGATGAAAAAAGACGGTAAAAACGATGGCATATTTCAATCATATAGAATTCATTCCAATACATGCACACAAGCCCTAATATGACAATTAAAATTCTAGTTCCTCCATTCTATCACTTCTCTGATGCAGAAGAAATAAAACGAATTTTGCTTCTAACAGCATGGGAGTTGGCTCATCTCCACCTCCCTCCCTACCTCATTAAAAGAACAATAATTATAAGAAGAAAAAAAAACCTCCGACAAGGCTGGCTTTGCAAAAAGAAGAGTTCAAATTTCTATGGATCAAACATAACTTGCATTGATCAAGTCATCATTCAGTTGTCCACTATGGCTGCTGCTGATAGTCATCGTCCTCTCCTCCTCTGTTATGCCCCGAGGCATCACTATAATTCCCGTTATTGTTGTTACCATTATCATTGTCCTTGTGACCAGATTGTGCCTGCTCCTTTTCCCTGTTCCACTGCTCGATCTTAGCCCTTCTTTCAGCACTATTTTCCCTCGCTGGAGGACTCCTGTGCCTCCTAGCTCCAGGGCTTCTGCTCCGTTCTCCCCCACGCACAGGACTTCGGCTTCTTGGCCTCCTGCCCCGATCATGGTGCGGGCGTCCTCTATTACTGTCTCTTCTACCAGAACCACGGCCGCCATGTGGATACTCCTCATAGCCACCATGGTGCCTTTGAGGACTGCGGCTCCTGCTTCGACTACGCCTCCGCCTACTTCTCCCAAATAACTTCCTCCTCAATTCCCTAAATTTGACACAAGCATATACAAATTAACCACCAAATAAAGGCATGATCACGGTAAATATACATAGGCCTAAAAGTTGACAGACTGATCATAACACTTCAAGAAACTTACTTGCTAATCTTTTTCAGATGCATGAAATTGCAGTAGCCACCTCGATTACATACATTTTCCTCATACTGCCTACATGTAGCTTCACGGAAATCCGTCACCGGAGAGAAGTCAACAATGATGGGACGCCCTAAAATGTAATTTATACCACAATATTGTCAGACTGATGAATGTGTATGAAATAACAATGATAATAATCTTACTATAATTTTTTTTTTGCTACAATTGTGTTTTAGCTAGTTGAAAAGTTGCCCTTGGAGTAGAACATTTCACCATGTAACTAGGAGTTGCTTTTTACCATCCCAAATGAAGTTCACAAAAATATGTGTAGCACATAATCAGAATGGAACCTGAGTATGAAGCTTACAAAGGGAAAAGACTGAGATGAGTCTATAAATCAAAACTTGATCAAATAAAGAAAATGTGACTGGTTAATGCAAGTTACCTGACTAAAATGTGGTTCAGCAGGTTGTATTTAAAGATGGTTAAAACACGGACCAATATACAATGGATTATAGCTTGAAAAATAAATTGCAGCCCATCAAACCCACTTGGGCTAAACTGGAATTGGTTTGGATCTCATATCCGATTTACCTGTAATCAGACTGATAATTAATTTCAATTCTTAAACATTCTAAATAAACGTATTTTAAAGTTCTTTAGTTTCATAATGATGTCTAATGCGAAGAAACTGGCAATTTTGAACAGACTTCAACTAGATTCTGAGCTAACATGGAAAGGATTGGCTAGGGGAAGATAACGATTACCACCAAAAGAAATATCAAAATTCATGTATCTTAGGAGAATGACACATAAATTGAAAGAAAATTGTGATAGTATTTAAGTTGGTTGAGGCTAGGTACGTGGTAAACGAGAGCATATAAGAAAATTACGGATAACATCCAGTCAAAAGAAAATTGAATAAAGATGCTTAGCTTTACTTGCATGCAACATTATAGAAAAAATGGGCGAAGAGAACTCAATTGGCAATGAGAAGAAGCAGCAGCAACTAAGCTATAACTAAGATCCAACACCTCATTTACATGACATTTAATGAACTTTTGGTTAAGACAACAACCGTTTATGTTATCAAATCCGCTGATATCGAACAGCCCTATATCCCCCCTCAGATTACTCCAACAGGACCATCAGGGGTTCCTCCTTTTAGTCAACTATTAGTGTACCAAGCAATGTACTTTCAGTTCAGAATCTATCCATCTTTCTACTCAGAATATTTCCCTCGGCTTTGTCTCTAAGTCTGCCCACAACATAGAAACCACTGAACCATCTAAATTTTCTAGGTACACCGACCTACCTCCTCCAGCTTTTGGTTCAGATAACACTTTGGTCAAATCTGTGTACTAAGTCGAATGATAAGTTTTGCTCCCAAAGTGAGTGGGAGGGCTGAATACACAGAAGCATACCACTAAGGATGGCATGTACACTTCAAACCAAACTGGTTACAATAGAAATGAGCTAATACTTTCTCCTACGGTGTAGTTAGAATAAGCTTTCTCTTAAAAGGCTAAGTTTGTGGCATTTGCACATCATCATAATATTATATAAAAAATGGCAATTACCCATAATCCAATGATATATACCATCAAGCAACAACAGGCCAACAAACGAGAAGAGAAGTAAGAAATCAAGAGATAACCTGCATAAAACCTTCCACTCAGATTCCTCAGTGCATTGGCTGCATGGTCTTCCTCTCTAAACTGAGCATACACATTACCCACCTGCACAAACAATTTCCAAGCAAATCAAAATCCATCACAAAATTCTCCACTTAGACAAAACAAACAAAAACCCACCATATGGTCAGCCAAATTATCACAGATGTTCAAGCTCTCGAGCTCCCCGTACTTGCTCAGCTCCTCGAACAAATCCTCATAAAAATCCTGAATTTACACAACAAACACATTAACCAAAGCCAACAAACAACAAAAATCGAACACAGAAACAGAGATCAGACCTCGAAGTGGTCCTGGATCTTGGTAGGGTCGAGCTGGGGCTGGGTCTGGGGGTCGAGGCCGGGAGTGACCATGTCGGGGCGCTGGTACATGTTGGAGAGGAGGAGAGTGGGGCTGATGGTGGGCTTGGTGTGGAGCCTGGAGCAGCGGTCGCCGTGCCTGCAAGCTCCGATCTTGAAGTAGAAGGGACAGTTAACACGGTCCTTCTCGGTACCGAAAATCGATGCTAAATGTTCCGCCATAGCTACCTAATAATTAAGGATCATCCACACGAAACCACCTCTTCTTTGTCTTCGTCTTCGTCTTCGTCGTTGGGTGTATTTGATGGTTGTGGGGTGTGCAGTGCGTGCGGTGTTGGGGAAATCTAGGGTTTTTTCTATTTCTTCGCTTCTATGCCATTGACAGCCAGCTGCAGCTAGTAACAACGTAAACAGATACGGTAAAAATAAGAAGGGAAAGAAGTAATTGTACGATGTGGAAGTTTGTTGAAAATAAAGCGAAGTTGTTTCACAAAGCAGGTTTGCCCGAGAGGTTAAGGGGGAAGACTTAAGATCTTCTGCACATAAGTGCGCGTGGGTTCGAACCCCACAGCCTGCAAAGTGTGATATATTTTGTCATATTTGATGTAATTATATTTTGATTTTTTTTTTGTTTTGTTGTTGTTTTGTTTTGACATAAGACGATTTGATTCGAAAACTACACAATTTTAAGTCGGATTGGATTTCAAATAATTTATATTTTGAAGTAAAAAACCAATTTAATTCAGAAACTGATCAAATTAGATCAATTTTAAGTAGGTTTGATTCAGGTGGCTGGCTAGGGGATCTGATCGTTTCAGATGTTAGAGAGCTCTTGGCTAGAAATTGGAGCATTTCGATATCCCATGTTTACCGAGAGGGCAACGGGTTGCGGACAAGCTAGCCAGTTCGGGTTTGGGTATTGATGTTACTTGGTGCTCCTACCTGAATGTTCATGAGTTCAAGATGATGTGGTATATTCATACTCCCTCACTGCGTATTTGACCCGAATAGCCCATCCTCGCATCCTGGTAATGTCACACCCATAGGACCTTGACATGACTCTCACTCTAGTATTTGGACTTTGGTAAGCAAAGACATCTTGACAAGCAAAAGTTGCTTGAATGGTATGCCTAGTTGGTACTAAAACAAACTCTCATTTTTCAGATCACTCAATATGGCTCAAATTGAGAGATTTATGGATGTATGTGACATTATCATGATTTTACTGTAATATTATCAACCAATTACAATAAATAATGACGTTATCACTCATTTCAAGTGTAAATACTCACTTTTTTTTCGTGGAGCAATGAGTGAATTCACCCACGCTGTATAATCTCTTTGTAGTGCTCTAATTTCACTTGAGAAATATTATTACTTGCATGCTTGTTCTTAACATTAGTACACATACATTGAGTTTCTAACATGTTTGTTCATCTATTGTAAAGTGTAAGTTTTTGTGACTTGATCAATGTATTTGAAAGAAGATAAAAATGTAAAACCACAAGACAAATAGCTTTTGGGAGTATCCAAAAGGTGCATCACAAAATACAAAGTTTCACATTACCACATTGAATGCTGAGATTTGAGAATTTTTTAATTTAGTCAAAGGAAAAATGAGTCACATAAATTTGTATAATTCGTCTATTTTTCAGTAAATTATTTTGATACAAAAGACAACAGTAGAGCATTTAATTAGCAGCTTCTGAATTTGGACAAGAAAATGTAAATCAATTGAAACCAAAATCATTCATCAAATATACTCTTTTAACATTGCAAGGTAAATATACCCATACAGCAACCAATTGTCTTGTCTGCTCACAACAAAACTTGTGTGAAAATTATTCAAGAATAGGTTTCACAGTTTCGAAGCCTAGCAGGCTCTACATATTTATCAAGCTTATTGTCATGAATTGACTAATCTAATAGGGTTCAACTGGCTTGCGGAACTTTGCTCCAGCATACACTGCTCCTGAGCCGAGCTCCTCCTCAATTCGTAAAATCTA
>JAYMTK010002410.1:0-5000 GCA_036897405.1 Pelargonium myrrhifolium | reverse complement strand
CTCGACAGCCTGCAGATTGCACAGGATGAGAGGAATAAATTAGCTGAATGTATCATGATAGTGGATAACACATGAGCTAATGTATAACAAACCTTCATGACACCCTTTCCAAGATAATCTGAACCTCCGTCTCTTAGCTCAAGAGCCTCATAGATCCCTGAAAAGCAAATGATGCATACACTAAGCACAAACAGGAAAAAAACTACATTGGCCAATCTAGCTAACAATCATTTTCTGGAATTGTCCACTATCTTGTTTTCGTCAAACCAAACAATTTTATTTGTATTGTAGTTTGTTTCAACATGAACTGCATTTGCAGGTGACAATCAATCAGAAGCGTCTTGTGCTCAAACCAAATGCCTATCTCAAATGTGATGAAACCAGAGATCTTACCGGTGGATGCACCACTTGGAACAGCAGCTCTGTGGAAGGAACCGTCTGAGAGTGTCACATCCACCTATTATAGCCCAAATCCAGTTAATCAAACAAAATCAAAACCACAAAAATCGAAAATATCATAAATCTAAACCAACTGCTAAATTCACTGCAACCTGTAGGCTATAAACAGCTCATCTACAACAATAATCTATGTCATGCACGTATATTGAACTGAATCCAAATCAATCAACACAACTAAATCCATTTATCACTCCATCATTGCTTCGATCACCATCAGCGACCAATCAAAAGCTAAATTACCGCTATATCAACTGTTTTGTCAATAATCTCATGAAAAATCAAATCAAAGCACATACTAGATTAAGAAAATGTGTAAAAATGTAACGGAAATCAAATTTATGTACAAAAACAAATCGGTAACGAAGAAAATATCGAAATAAACCAACAGAACAAAGCAGGTAATGGAGAGAGGAGAGACCTCGACGGTTGGATTGCCACGACTGTCGAAAATCTGCCTGGCCTTGATGCACTTGATGGTGGCCATAGCTTAGCTTTAGGTGTAGATCTAGAGAGAGCGTTTGTTTGGAGAGTGAGAGAAAATGGAGCAGAGAAGATGGTGTAAATGGTGAGCGAGGTTGAAGAGAGAAGCAGAGGAACAGGTATTTATAGGATTGGTGGAGCTAATGATGGCCGTTGGATTAATCAACCAGATTTTACAGTCAGAGAAACAAATGGCTGATCCTGCGGGTCTCATAGTCACGACTCGCTCGCTAAGCCTTAGCTTAACGGCCTCTCCTCTAGATTTGTTGTTGCTAATTTTTAGCCAAGTGTCAAATACAAGACAAGAATATGGTTTAAAATGTAGGAGTATTAAAATTATTAGATTCGGATAATGGTTAGGCCAATGCGGGATTTACAGATTGTTCAATTTGATTTTGTAAATGGCATTGTCTCTGGGTCGCCTACGGTGACTACGAGAGACTTTAGAGCCACAAAAGAAGAGCCTCTTGTATCCTTAAAAAATCAAAATAGTGCATGGTGATGAACTACTTAAATTTTTGTGCCTGGAGGATGGTTCTTAAATTGTGCTTCGTCACTGCTTCCCTGTAATAATTAGATATATATCAACCACTTAAAATGAAACATAAGAATATATTTATGTTTCAAATATTATTGAAAATATTGTTGTCACGTTCATCTTGCACACTAAAAGTAATTTTTCTTAATTATGAGGATAATACTTGTTCGTAAAACGGTTCGTGACATAATGCTTGGAAGGACAATTATTGTATAAGGGAATTGAAGACTTTTGATGCAAATGCTCTTACGATAATTATTTATATGATTATTTTTTTTATATTTTGTTTGAAATTACCGACTAATTAAAAATTGTGACATAAGTAAAAACAAAAAGATGGGCGAAACCCTAGATGCCATAAAAGCTTTGAAGGTTCTCATAGAAAGTTTAGGGTTGTGTCGCCAAGAGGAACAGAGGTGTTGACGGTGCAATGGGTTTTTGGTTGGAGTTTATGCCAGTTCAGGGGGACCGGTCCGGAAGCGGATGGTAGTTGGCGAGACTATGTGTGGCGGTGGGGCAAACCGATACTGAAGGTGACTGGCGTGGCTGTGGGTGACGGTGGGGCAAGTCATTACTGTTTTGGGGTGGAGATTGCAGGTGGAGCGGAGAAGGGCTGGTCGGTGTGGTGATATCCATTTCACTGTTGCCTCTTTCCATTTCTGAGGGGCTGCGTAGAGTTATGGCCGAAGAGAAGACTCCGGAACGAGGGAGTTTATTGTTGGAGAAGGTAGGGCCGGACAAGGGGGGATCGACACGGTCACGAGTGAAACTTCAAAAAATGGGTGCGATGCGGTCAAGGAGGGGCTCGACAAGCAAGTAGGATGAAGGAGCGAAGGAATAAAGGGACGGGAAGGCGTGGTCGGTGGGGGTCGAGTTTATTTTCTATTGTTATTTCTGTTCTGTTTCTTGTTTTAGATGGTTTTAGTTGTTTTGGTCAGGTTTTGGACTATAGTTTGATTTGGTTGTTTTTATGGTTTCTTAGTTTACGAGATTGAGCCTCTTGTCCAATGAGTGTGCGGGTTGGGTGAGTTTCTCTCACGGCCAAGCTGTTGTTCACTCAGTTTACATGGGTAGACAACTTGGGTTTTGTTTACTTATGTATCTGTGGAATCTACCTTTGATGGAATAATACATCTCGTGTTTGTGCCAAAAAAAATTTGTGGCATAAATAGAGTTCAAAAAACGAAAAAAAAACTGTGACAGAAGTAACTATTTAATTTTTAATGAAATATTCTCATTAATTCATATCAACCAATAACAATAAGGTCATACTAAAACAACAATTATAATCACCCCAAATACTACGTACGATCAAAAGTCACAAACCCCTATAAAAGAGAAAACAACATTCTTAAAAGTGAAATAACCCACTGCGAATGTCACTCAATAACGACCCGTCTCCAAGTTGCATGTTTGAGCCATGACAACGCTCCCTTGTTGTAAGAACCTCGGTCATCTCTGGACTCCCTCGGCAGAACCTCCACCTCCTCTCCACCGGCCTGTGTCATCCCTCGCCACCCATCCTCCGCCCTCAACGCCAAAGGTGGCTCCATCACAATAATTTTAATACGAAATAAATACTAACGCATAAGGTTTGGTACAAAAACAAATTGGGTCAATATAACAGGCCCAATTTGTTAAATATCGTAACCCAACCCAACACGCAATAGTCATCAGGACCACGTGACAAACAATATTTTCCGTTGCTCCCTCCGCCCAAATCTCCATCGCAAAGGCCAAATAAATCAACAAACTCCCCGAAAGTCTCTCTCGCGCATTTCATCGAACACCTGACTCTGTTCTCTTCACATCACTCTCTACTCTCCATTCTCAATCTTCAACCATGGCTTCCTCTGCAACTGCAACATTCTCCAGAATCTTCTCCTCTCCTTCCGCTTCACTATCTCTCTCCGCCACCACCACCACCGCCACCGCTCTCCTCCCTCCCAGAACCCTCTCCTCCGCTTCCCTCTCGCTCAGACCCCGCCGCAACAACCCCAAACCCCTCAGTTTCTCCACCGCCTCCAGAACCACCGCCCGCGCCGCCATTTCCGTCGGCGACAAGCTCCCCGACGCCACCCTCTCCTACTTCGACACCGCCGGCGAGCTCCAGACCATCACCGTCTCCGACCTCACCAAGGGCAAGAAATCCATCCTCGTCGCCGTCCCGGGGGCCTTCACGCCGACCTGCTCCCAGAAACACCTCCCAGGATTCGTGAAGAAGTCCGCCGAGCTGAAATCCAAAGGCGTCGGCACGATCGCCTGCATTTCCGTCAACGACGCGTTCGTGATGAAGGCGTGGAAGGAGGATCTGAAGATCGGCGAGGAGGTGCTCTTGTTGTCGGACGGGAACGGCGAATTCACGAAGGCCATTGGGTGCGAGCTCGATTTGAGCGACAAGCCCGTGGGTTTGGGCGTGAGGTCGAGGCGTTACGCGCTCTTGGCCGAAGATGGGGTCGTCAAGGTCTTGAATTTGGAAGAAGGAGGCGCTTTCACCACCAGCAGCGCAGAGGATATGCTTAAGGCGCTGTGATTTTGGTGAGCTTTTAAAGGTTTGTTCCTTTTGCTTCAAGTTTTGTGTTTTGTTTTGTAATAAAACATGGATGGTTCCCTTTGTTGCCTCTTGTGTCAGTTTTTCAATGGTAAACTATAGATTTCTGTAGAAATAAGAGGAAAAAAAAATCTCAACTATAATTTATCAGCCACTTAATAATAATTAATAAATCATCGATTGACACTCATATCCGTCTTAATAAATTTATGAGCGCAGAGCATTCGCCCGGATCCATTTGTTTTTACTTTTTAACTGAAAATCTCAATTAACAAATCAGAGCTGAAATTCTTTACACTCATAAAAACAATTTAACAAAGATTATAAAATGTTTAGTGTGAGTAATTTGATTTGAAGATAACAATTGTTACAACCGTCATAAATTAAAATTTTGAGAGTAACAATGAAACAATATGATTAACCATTGATCTCATCACAAGCTCACACGAACAAAGAAATCCCATTGTGTGTATTTTGGATCAATGTGTATCAATAAGATACAATTTGAGAGTTGGGATTCGCCAAATATGTTTCCTTTCTCTGCATATGAAGTAATCCTGGGGAGATGAACATAACTAGAACTTTGATTCATTAGTTATGGTTAGTTTTGGAATTTATGCTCACGAGAATGGCATTGCAAGGAGAATCACGTTTTCATTATGTTTCTTGATTCTTATTTTCATTTTAACATTTTTTAAGATAAAACACTGGTTACTCTATTATTAAAAATAGACGACGTCTAATTCCGTCAACTTCTCTGGATTTTTATTATTAAAATAAATCAAAAATTCATTTATTTTGCCTAGTCATCGCTTGTGTAGAATTTATATATATATAAATAAAATTAGACACGTGTCAGTTTTTTATTGGTTGGTTAAAAATTTAAAATATTTTTAATTATTATAATTTAATAAATATTGTTTTATTTATATATTTTATAAAATTAAAATTCATTTAAATACAAAATCACTG
>JAYMTK010002409.1:0-13945 GCA_036897405.1 Pelargonium myrrhifolium | reverse complement strand
GATCGGGACGACGTGGAGCCCCGACAGCGAGCTTGGGACGACGTGGAGCACTGGAGGCGAGCTTGAGACGACGAGGAGCACCGATGGCGAGCTCCCGCGTGTCCTCCGGCGGCGATGAGCACCAGCGCAAGCTTTCGCGTGTCCTCTGGCGGCAAGGAGCACCAGCAGAAAGCTCCCACGTGTCCTCTGGCGGCGAGCTCTTGCGTGTTTTCTGACGAGCTCCAGCGAGGCGTGCTTCCCCTCCTTCATGGTCGGCGAGTATGTTGAGAGTGATGGGTGAGCGGCAAGCTCCCGCGTGTCCTCTGGCGGCGAGGAGGACCGGTAGAAAGCTCCCGCGTGTCCTCCGGCGGCGATCTCCTGCGTGCTTTCCGGTGAGCTCCGACGAGACTTGCTTTCCCTCCTTTGTGGCCGGCGAGTATGGTGAGAGTGATGGGTGATAGAGAGGTGACAGAGAGTGAGAGTGATGGTGAGATTGAAATCTGGTCTTCTTCTTTTATTTTTAATTTTTTAATTTTAATAATTAATATTATATTATTATTATTTAAAATAAAACTAAAAAAGGAAGGGTATTTTCGTCTTTTTGCATGTTAACTGATGAAATTTCTAACAGAATCGGAAAAAGGCAACTTCAGGGTAGTAACGTGAGGAAAAAAGATAGTTCAGGGTAGTAACGTGAAAAATCGGCATCTAAGCGGGTAGTAACATGTAATTACCCCTTATTATTATTATAAATAAAGGGCATTTAAGTCTTTTTCTCAAGTTAACTGATGGAAATGGACGGAAAGATCTTTTGTAAGTTCATGGTACTTAATAGTTAGAACATAAAGTTCAGGGTAATGAGGTGATGTTAAGTAGAGGGTGGTTATGTGTAATTACCCCTTGTTTAAATTGTGGGACAAATTTTGAGTAAATTTTGAGACTAATTTTGATGAAGTTAGGTTTTGATTTGTTTGGTTCTCCACAATTAATAAATTAAATTAGGTTTATTAAGAAAAAATGAATTATGATTTGTTTAGAATTTGACCGGCGAGTATTTTTGCAATATTCCGACAATAATATGTAGAGTCCAGCTTGAATTTGTAGTTTTCGGTGAGAACTTGTTGGAATGTTCAAGCTTGTTCTTGATTATTAAAGAAGGGTAAAATTGTAATTTCTATAAAATTTGGAACATGTGCATGGCACATGACGAGAGAGAGCACTATTCCATCAAAATTAACTAACGCAATGTAGGGGTGGAAAGTACATGGTAGTCAAAAGTTACGAAAAAAAGTACAGGGTCTCAAATACAAAAGGTGCCAACTACAGAGGGTTACGCGTAATTACCCCTAAACCTAAATAATACAAACCCCAAAATAGAAATTCAAATCCTAACTTGAAACCTAAACTAATAGTTCCAACCGGCCCGACTGCATATATCCGCGACCACATTCTCTTTAGTTGTCTCCCTCTGCACAACATTCATATCCAGCTCCTGAACATCACTTCCCACTACAAAAAACACCCCCCCTATAATACGAACGCCTAATTTGCAGCGGTCAAAGAGTGGAGTTCTTGCCGTTGCTATTACTTATTTAATGGCAATGCTTGTTATAATTGTTGCTTTAAAAAATAAGTTATGGCAACGAGTGAAAGCAACGTGTGAAAGTGATTGTTGTCACTTGAACAAATAACAGCAACAGGTAGCGACCGTTACCATAAAGACAAGTAATGCATGGTAACATGTAAAATTGATTTTCACCATCGAGACAATTTTAACAACAGATGAAGGTACTATTAAGGAAGAGAAAATTCTTGAGAATGAGAAATTTCATAAATTGAGATATGTCAATGGGAAACAATTGAATTTTGTCATAAATAGAAAATAAAGTAACAACAAACAATGTGAATTAATTGTCATTCCTTTTTCTTGTATATTGATTCAAAATTCTTGATGAAATATAGAGTAATATAATGCCAGACCTAACTCGCAAATCTAAAACGATGACCCTCTGGCCCGAATGAACCAACCTATTTTCAATAATTGTTGAGCATATAAAATATCTGATTGTTAACAACCACAGTATGACAAGCTTTTATTACACAAGAACTACAAAAATACTAGTTACAGCAACAGTATCTCCGAATCAGGTTATTTTCACAATTATCTCCGGAAATTAAGATATAAAATGAAATATATACTTACTTAGATTACCTGAAATCAAAACCACAATAGCTCTTGAAAAGCTTCTGCATCAACCTCGAAGAAGAACAAGGCCGCAGCATAGGTTGCAACTTGCAAGTGCTACTGAGATATGACTACATCAGTGAGATATTAGGAATAATAACAATAATAAGCTCGAGGTAGTGATGAATTATGGTAGGTCGATGACTTTCACCGGTGAACAAATTCCAAAATAAGCAAAGTGCTATGGTATTAGTTTCTATGGAACCCATCAGCATAGGCTCTGGTAAAGGTGCACACTCAGCAAGCATCTGCAAAGAGAAACTCCAATGAATTTGAGATGGATCAAGTTTAATAATCTAGGCAACATTTGAGCCTCTGTTTGGAATTGGAAGTTCAAGGATGATAATGAAGTAGCATCTTTCTGATTCCCTGATATATTGGACTTCTCCATTCATGAGCTTCAAAATCCTTCTGCACATGCTCAGCCCTAAGCCTTCTTGAGTTATCCAGCGACTGCTATGGAACATGTCTTGAACCAGTTCAGGTGGCAGTCCGTCACCAGGGCATACCATCCTTCACAAAAACACCATTTTAATCAGTTGCCTTAATGGTGATTTTAATAAGATCTATGTCTTTAACAACATAAGAACAAAGAATGTGAAACTTGACACCGCTTGATATATTAGTTCGGCACTCCACCTAATAGTTTAAACTTTGGGGTAAGTTTAATACGGTAACGGAGTCTGCTAATCTAGTTTGGTATCATCAGCGCTCAAATTGGACATACACCATTCAAACAGAAAAATGGCCTTTTCCCAATTATCCAAAAGTACAATCCTTTCAACATGCCACATTGGTCACTTTGAAGCAACTCAAACCTAACATCATCATCAAAAAATGAACTCAATCCAAGCAAATGCATTTCCACAATTGAGTTGAACAATAACTAACCCTTATTAGACAAAGACTGAAGAGGCCTATCATAAAGTCTAACCTCCACTGCCCATAGAGAAAAGGACGGGATAATAGTTGTGTAGGCATAAATACCAAGGGTCTACTCAATGGGAATTACATCAAAGATACAGCATTACAGCTTCAGTGCAACTTATTCAGTAGTACATAAAGGTATATCTGTAGGGCATTCGAGGCACCGTAGCATGGATTGGCCAACAAAAAGCTCCCTAACCACCATGGTGAGTGGGTTCTGAAAATGCTTTAAAAAAACAAAAGGCTAGGTTGAACAGACCCACAATGCTCACAGCTAAGACACCAGTACAACACCCTCCAGATTTCAGGATTTTGTGTGTAAATCAAAGAAGATTTGACATTCGACATGTATGTTTGAGTAGAGTTTGCAGTGATGATTATTTGGAAAATATGTGGGCATTGTTGCCAAAACATGCTATCGGCGGCAAGGCTTAGCAGTGGAAAATATTGTATGAGGTTAAGGCTCTAATGCCATGTAGGAAAATAAAATAAAAAAGAAAAAGAAAAGGAGAATGTAATATTTCTTGTATTTAATCATAGGAGAGAATCCTTTAGATATGTTACACAAGAGTTATCAAATATAACTTAACTAATACATGAAAGGAAATAAGCTTACACTAAAGGCTTAATATAAGGATGTAACTTATGAATTTCTAATTTAAGGAATCCCATACAGAGTTGAATGAAGAGTCTAATTTCAAGAAATACGCATATATATTTGTAATATCTCAACATGTTTGTATAACCACCTGTTACCACCGCAAACATCTAAATATCTAATTACAGAGTTGCAGCAGAAAATGAACAGGATATTCAAATAAAGTTGAAGGTCTTAAGTTCTGAAATATTCAAAAACTAAGCATTGAATGAACATCAAGTCACTACAGTGAAAATCTTGAGTTCTGAAACATTCAATTAATAACTAACATCGGAATTAGGTATGAAACTCAGGTAAACAAGGGATGCTTAAACAAAGAAAATGTAGCAATAGCTTGCATTTAAGGACCAGCCATGCAACTACAAGCTTCTCAACCCAAAGCTAAGGATTTAAGGTAACATAAGGTTCTATTGGGATCAACAATCATTGTTTGTTGACATGACTAGCATATTCACTCTTTATGATTAACTATATACATATGCTCGAAAGTAAAAGATAACTTGGATCATTATAAAATTTTACAAAACATTAGGGCAAGCAACTCAAATGCAACCTTTCCGTGTAGTAGAAACATAAATAGAAATTGTATTAAAAGAGACATAACTAAATTCTGGAACACACAGAAGACAAATAATTAAAATGAAAACATCCGCATTAGTACAAGCTGTTCTAAAAGTGTGATGAAGACAAGATGTAAATAGGCAAATCATACATTGTATAACAGTTAAATGCTGACAAGCAAGCCTCCATATCTTTGCCGATAAAAAAAATGAAAAATAAATAAATACAAAACTTTCAGAAGCTTCGATGGACCCTCAAGATCAACATGACTTAGTCCCAATAGAATAACATCATATAAGCCTAAAAAATGTAGGGTATTTAGTACTTGCTACTTCTAAAACCCTAATTGATAAAGACACACCCAACAAGTTCATAAACATACAACAGATTATGCAAGAGGATTCCGATAGCTCAAAATACACTCATCTGAAGTCAATTCCTAAATAAATCATGATACCTACATCCCCCCACAAGTCAATTGCTTAGCAATTTGGTGATAGTGCTACTGCAATGATTATAACTCACAGTCTAAACACTCAACAAAGATGAATGAAGATAAATGGGATGGTCATACTCACAAGCCCAAAGGAAAGAACAATTTGACTTCTAATTCAAATCCAAATCGGCTAATAATTGGTTTTATGCAATTAAAAAGAATAATGAACACTCAACATTATATAATCTTCATTCGCACAAAGGAGTTAGTAATAACTCTGAAAGATTGTTGAAGAACAGATTAACAGAAAACGATTGACTAATTAAAAAACTTAATGTTGAAAGGGTATATCATTAAAGAAAAAAGCTATCTAGACCTTTTTCATTTATAAAAATAAAATATATAAAATAAAATAAAACTAGAAAGGAGTAACTGAATGAAATTGGTTTCACTCTATCAGTACAACCAATCCACGTGAGTAAGAATACCACAAAAGAGAGAGCAGCAGTAATTACCTGAACTCCAAATGCACAATTGTCTGCTCATCAGATATTTTCTTAAAACTGGGACGAACTTGAATCTCTACCCAACCATCCGGAGATGGAGCATAGCGCACCATATTCAGCAAAAAATCAGCCAAAACCTGCTGAAGTCTCACCTGATCACCATAAACATACAAAGATTTGATCTCCTCGGGAATATCGCGGATTAACTGTAGATTTCTTTCCCTTAGTAATATCATTACTTGGCTAACAACAGCATTTATGACACTCCCAAATAAGAATTCAGCCTTCTCAAGCTCCAATGAACTACATGAAGACAAAAATAGGTCAGATTCAGTGTTTCTCATTAGTGAAGTATTTGGAGGTTTTAAAAAGATGTAATGATGAGCATGCACTTGGAGATGATATAAATAATAGTTATAGATATACTAAATCTAAAACTAAAACTAAAGTTGTAGGAGAGAAAAAATGAAAAAAATAATAGGACTTCCATGTTTGTCAAATAAAAGAGGTAAATACATATCAGAAAAATAAAATAGAAGTCTGAAACACGTTTATTGCATGGGCATTTAGTAGGTTCCTCTGCTTCTTTTCAAGAAGCATAGGGGGTCCCTCTGTTAATTGATTACAACGTGAGATTAGATCAGTAAGATAATGAAAGATCATTCCACATGGATGAACTGAAAAGTGAAATGACAGAATATTCATGTAACTGCGCCATCTATCAGTAATGAGTCTAATGTCTTCATGCATTAAAATGTGCAACCTTACTTGCACTCAAAAGATTCCTGAAACTAAAATTAGCTCTGGCTAATAGCTTCTTTAAGATCAACAAAACAAAGACTCCTCAATTGAAGTGAACGATATACTAGAATGACAGTGTGTTGTTTCGAATTCCAAGAGCCCATCTTATGGTTAAGTAACAGCTATTTCTTATCTTCCAAGCACAGTCGAAGTAAGCTACCTTACAGTTCATTAGATGCAAAGTCTCAGGCCAGGACATTACATGGTTGATTCCAGTGGCAGTGCCGGAAAAAGACAACCAGAGAATTCCTCACTCAGAGGGGAGGGGGCATGATTGATAAATTTTCATAGTTTTTAAAACATAACAAGTTTTCCATGTAGAATTTGAAAACCCGAGGCCCATAGCCCCCTCCCTGGCTCTACCACTGGTTCATTCAGTCACAATTTTTGGCGTACAGGTCATATACAAATATGAATACATACAAATAAAAATGGCATGTACACTTAAAGAATATAACACTCACATCACCTTAAGATATTGTTCATCAAACCAGTAGAAAATTAGCTCCATTGTCAGAAAATGTTAAACCCAATTCATCTAGTAGATCAGATAAACCTAAGCTTCAAAAAATAATAAAAAAAATATTAAAAAACTCACCCGTCTTCAATGGTCTCCAGATCCACATCTTTTATAATCTTCGACATCTGCTTCTCGCAAGCAGCACTGGTCTCTAAACACTGCTTTTGATCTTCAGTCAAGTCTGTAGCTTCCAAAAGAAGGTTAGTAAACCGAATACCACTTAAAGGATTTTTAATTTCCTGGCAAATGTAAGCCAACTCTTTCATTCTTGCAAGGCAACTCTTCTCCTGTTGCCTCTGGACTTTCAGAGCTTGCTGCAACTCAGGACTAGCAATCTGCAAGAAGCAGAACGCTCCAATTATCTGACCGCCCATGTTTAACCTCTTATTAGCCGTCAAGAGAACTTGCACAAATTTTCCAGTACGATCAAAGAAAGAAAATGGGAACTTGTCTGTATCCTGTCCGCCAATTGCATTGTGCAAGACAATCATAAATTTTGTCAAAGCATCCGGGCCCTTGAGCCTACAGCAACTACCAAAAACCTCCCCAACCAACATCTTCCCAAGGACCTCTTCTCGTGGCCACCCAGTCAGCTTTTCCATGGCAGTGTTCCATTCAGAGCAACATGTGTTTTCATCTGAAGCAAATATGGGAGGGATCAAAGCATTTGGACTATGAACAATCGCCTTGTAATCACCTTGTATGTGGATGAATTTATCCATTACTACTTTTTGACCAGTAACATCCTGACCCACAAAGCAAACTCCAACTATATTATTTGTATAATCCTTGCTAGAACAAGCATTAACAACAACAAAGACGGCCTTCTTATCGCTTTCTGATCCAAATGTCCGCAGCTTTATTTCCACATTCTTGTCCTCCTCGCCTGCATGAATAAACTTAAAGGATGGAATATTAACTATGTTGCCAAAACTGATATGCTCCTAGAGTCCTTACCATTACGTCAATTTGATACCCAAAAAAATAAACGATAGCCAAATAAATAGAAAGGCTCCAAGTCTGACTAATATCTGGATATGTGACCAATATAGAACCAACGATTATTTTAGCCATAAAAGACAATTACATTTCATAAAGGACTTCATTTTTGGTTCCTAATCAATGTTCAAGTGTAAATTAATTTGAGGTTGCCCTGTCGGTTACCCCCACATTCATGTTGAAACATGGCAAGCATGCTACGATAACTGTTCTGTGGCTACTTGCATGATCCTAATGGATGTATGAATTAGCAATATAATTCATCAGTTTGTTTTTTATAACATACTATGACATCTTTCAAGTTTAGGTTATCTTGCGAATTTTCATCAGGGATAATATTAGCGCCCCTTCCATCTTCAAGAAGCACAAGCATGGCAAATAAACAACAGTCTGATTAAATGGCCGAAGGCATATATTTCTTCCTGCTAGTTAAATGCCACGATAAAAAGAGACTGCGACATCTATCATCATCTGCTTGAATTAATTAGGACTTAGATTTCACAATGAGATGAAACCAAACCATCATTATGTGCGAAAATAATTTACAATGAGACACTTTTGCAGAAATGTTTATTCTGTCCCGGATTTCAACAATTGATCTCCTTTAATACTATCACCATCTTTCTGCATATCCAATATTTTGCATGGCACTCAATTTGTTTGGGGTGTGTTCATTCAAAACACCAATCATCAAAAGAGAGGTTGGTTTGCAACTCAAATTTAATGCATTTCCATCATGTAAAGACAATCCCTAATAATCTCTTAGGATTAGTATAAACCAGACTAATGCCACTGACCTCCTTTACGTGTTATACTATCATTAGCTTTCATCAATTCCAACTTTGGCAAGGGACCCATTTTGGTCCATAACATTTTCATTCTAAGGGATAGGTCCTAAAATACAGTATAAAATGAGTACTAAAAATTTCCATTCCCATGGATGTCAAAACAAACCTCAATAACCCTTTTTTCTCAAATTAGTGAAACTAGAAAGGTTAGGACTACCTCGTAAAGCATGAGTAAGAAGCTTGTCGACTGTTTCTTCCGATTCCTTGTAAACAAGATCATGAACCAAGGACTTCCCCATAGCATCCTCCACTGAGAGCCCAGTTAATTCTGCCATCTTTGCATTCCATCCATTAATGCGTCCATCAACATCCACAGCAAATATGGGAGCGGTTGCAGTCTCAATTAACCTAACCATTTCTCTCGCAACCGAGCTGAGTTCATCCACCCCTTGCAATTCTAGATCGCCAAGCTGGGAATGCACAACTGCCTTAGAATTGCTAGCTTCAGCATCTTTAAATGAGTCTCGCAGAATAAGCTGCAGAGAGTGTATTGCATCCATTTCTGCATTTTCCCAAGGTAAACTTCGACTCTTTACTACTTCTAAAAACGCCTTGAATGAGGAACGTGGATGCATCCTCTGCCCATCATCCTTGTCCTCCGGGTGATGCTTTGCACCACCCCATTTGATCTCTTTTGCTGTGTGGGAGCGAAACCAGAATAGAAAATCCCGCTTAGTGATGTAAGCAACAGCCATCCCACAAACTGCATCACCAAGTGTGGCTGCCCCAGGGTACCCAGCATCAGCCAAACTGTCTGTGCTCAAACCTGTCGAGTCTCCATGGAAAGCTAATAACCACTCTACAATATCCTTTATCTGGGCTTCCGTCGGGGTCACCCCTAGCGGGTAGTACTTTCCTTGGTAGAATAGTGCTGCTCCGTCACACTTGACAAGGTCCATTATACTTGGGCTTTGAGTAACAATTCCAGTCGGGGAGTCACGAAGGAGCATATCACACAAGAGAGTTTGGGTCCTTAAAACATGTTTTTCTGATAACTGAGATGCCAATTGCAATTCCATGTTCAGCTGAAGACCAAATGCCTGCATTAGGAACTCGCAAGCATATCGGAGTGGGAATGGGATGCAACGAGGAGATGTATGATGACAAACCACGAGGCCCCATAGCCTCATCGAGCTCCTCCCTCCAATAGCTTCCTCGTCATTTCCATTTATAATAACAGCCAAGGCTAAAGAGGCCATTGTGCCCATATTAGCCATATATTGAGCATGGCATCCATGAGGGGCTCGGAGAGTGGAACCAACCAAGCAAAGGGGCTGCATGAGCCCTTCATCCTGAACCACGCGAACTGGAGTGGCGTGGCAATCCACAATCATCCTAACCCGATTCTGCTTAAACAGAAACCGGGACGCCTGGGGAATGTCAGTGGCAGGATAGTGTAATCCAATATAGGCCTCGAGGCCGGACTTCTTGCTCTCAGCCACCACCTCACCATGCTCGTCCTCGTGAAACTTATACACCATCACTCGGTCGTAACCTGTAAGCTCCCTCACACTCTCAACCACAGTATCACACAGAAGCTTAATATCCCCGCCAGGAAGTGACTGCAACTGGGAAATTGTACGCACGGCCAGCTTCTGGGACTGAACAGCCCCAGCAATGGAGAGCGCCGGGTCCTCGGTCCTGGCGGGCTCCAGATCAATCACGATCCCCACATCAATCCTGTGCAGAATTGCGTAGAAGGGCTTCCCAGAGTACTTGGAATGGATCCAAACAGGGTTGAGAAGAGTAATCTCGCGAGCCCCAAATGCTTTCTCGAGCAAGACGGCACTGGAGGGCGTGAAAAGCGTGCGGACATCGGTCCCAATTGCGAGGATCTCGGGCTTGTCGAGAGAGGGCACGGACTGGGCGGTGAGAGCGAGCATTTCGCGGGCATTTTCGCTGAAGGCGATGACACGGAAAGTGGAGTCGTCGACGGCAATCGTGCAGCCGAAGGGCTGGATGTGGCCGCCCCTCTGGATTCTGGAGAGGTAGGCGGTGATTTGCTGCTCGGGAACGGAGTGCGTGGTGGTCCTAAGGGAGTGGGAGTAGTCGAAGGACTTACCGGACTCGCCGGACTGCTCGAAGACGGCGTGGAGGCGAGCGTCGACGGTGTACTGAGCAATGGCTTTGCTGATGGATTCGGTGACTCGGACGTTGCTTGTACCCGAAGACTGAGCTTGCTGCGAATGCGCTGCAGCAGCAGCTTTGCCACCGGAAGCCATTGGTGGATCTCGGAATTTTCTGTTACTCACTGTTATGCAATCTATCCTCTAGTTGAATCACAGAAACACAGAAACAAACAACGAGAAAGGACTGTACTGTATATTGGGGAATTTTGCAATTTCGGATGGATGCTTTTTCTTTTCTTTTCTTTTCTTTTCTTTCTCGATAATTTTCTGGGTGTTTTTCTCTTTTCTTTACGTTGGAATGAATTTAGTTTACATGGCACCAAGCGTGACCACAGAAATCTGAAATCAAATAGTTTGGTTGCCCGTCATGTCTATAATCTAATGTAATGTACTCTCTGCACTCTTTCCAACTATACCTCATTTTCTCATTCCTCTTTCTTTCCGGGATTAATTATATCAAAATAATGGAGTGCCTGGTGCCAAGATACAAAGAAATATTAATGTTAATTAGGGACGTAGCATCACCTCATTCGTCATAATTTATTGGCTCTTAGCCAATAAATCATGTTTAAGATTCTTTTTTTTTCAAAATAATTATTTCTATTATCTTCACACACATTATACACAGAGATGCTTGTCCTTCGGGAATTTTTATTTTTTTATTATTTATGTTAAGGCAATTGACACAGAGTCAACAAATTATGTTTAGTAGTTCAAAATTACAAAAGTAAGTCAGCCGTTGTAAAATGTACGACAATTACTTTATTTTTTTTATTTTGAAAGGATGAACGTAATATCTATTCACTTGAATTTGAATGAAGAATGCAAAATATATGCTCCGGAGTTTCTTCCACATTAAAACCTCTCCCCTGATATAGAATTTGAAAGTCTATCAAACGCATTAGTTACCAAGTTCGCGGAGCAAAATACAAACAAAAAAACCAACTCTCAAACACTCCCATTATGCGCCTCTGCCAAGTGCCAACCCACCCTATACCAGTTCTAAAAAGAAAAGGGAAACATGCTGCATCACAATTAATTTTCACAACACCAGCATGCAGAGGCTCCTACTTTCTACCACTAACAGCCACCGGATGACCGTTTTCCCGCCTACGAACTTAAGCCTCTGACCAAGACTGAAACATCGTCGACGTTGACAAGCCACTGCCACCGCCTCCTATTGTTTACCATTCAACAATGAGTCGT
The DNA here is from genome assembly GCA_036897405.1 of Pelargonium myrrhifolium. Lineage (NCBI taxonomy): Eukaryota > Viridiplantae > Streptophyta > Magnoliopsida > Geraniales > Geraniaceae > Pelargonium > Pelargonium myrrhifolium. The sequence continues at coordinate 2,130 of JAYMTK010002409.1, read as the reverse complement.
TACGCCCCATCCACAAAAACCAATAGGTGACAGCAACCACACTCCATGTTGCTTCCTCCTTCAACAAGACATCCATCCACCACTCTTTGAATGAAAAGTCGATCGAGTCTCCAAGGAATTGAAACATTGATCCTCTTTCATGCCTCGACGGCAACCGAGCATTCCACAAAAACATGAGCCACTGATTCTCCACCCTTACTGCACGCCTTACAAGCCCCATCCACATCCACCCTCCTCTCCCAAAGCCTATCATGTGTAGCCATGTAGGAATAAAACCTCTACAAGCCCGCCAAACCAGCATATTCGCTTTCGAAGACTATGTATTTTCCACAACTTTAACCATAAAAAAAAAACCCATCAGCAGCATAAACATCAACCTTCAAGCTTTTTCTCAAAACTCTACAAGCACTCGTAACAGAGAAAGAAACATTTTTTCTCGAAACTCCAAGCTCACCTATCATCACACTCACGTAAGCTCAAAGTAATACAATTAATCAACTCCACCTCCTCCGAAGAGAATAAAGCATCCATTCTACTCTAACCCAACATTCGGCTTCCTTTCTTAAACAGCTCAGTCAGTACAACATCCTCCCAACCCGTTGGAGCCACTGACCTCACTTGCACAACCTCATACCCTACCAACCAAGGCTCCTTAAAAATCCTAGTGGATTCGACATCACCAACTCGTCGGTAGCAACCCAATTTCAACATTAATTGGGCAGCTATGATGCTCCTCCATATATAACTCGGGGTTGACTCCGCCGGAGCATCAAGAAACGAACCTCTTGAAAAATATCTACCTTCTAAAACCCTGGCTATCAAACAATTCGGGTACTCAAGAATTCTCCACCCTTGCTTGCCAAGAAGTGCCAAATTGAACTACCTCAACTTTTGAACCCTCAAACTACCTGCCTCTTTGCTAGTACATAACCATCACATGCAAAAACACCAATGAATCGCTTTACTTGAATTTGTCATCGAACCCCACCAAAATGAATTTATCATCCTTTCGATCGAGGCACATAACTCTATCGAAAGAAGATACATACTCATAACATAGTTGGGAAGCACTTAAGCAACCATTTTGAACAACATCTCCTTCCCAGCCCTCGATAAGAACCTTCTACTCCAAGTTCAGATTCATTAAGCTACACGGTCTTTCACTAATCAAAACACCTTTTCCTTTTTCCTCCCCACAACTGTTGGATGCCTGAGATAACTGCTCACATCTTTCTCCTCTCCGATCCCAATCGAACTACACACATCCAACCTGCAACTTAGGATAGTGTTCTTACTAAAAATTGCAACAGATTTATCAGAATTAATATGTTGTCCTGATGCTATTTCGTAAGCCTGAAGAACCTATCGGATGTGCGTTGCCTCATTACCTGACGCCTCACAGAAATAAAGCTATCATCCGTGGAAAACAAGTGCGAGACAGACGGAGTATGCCTAGAAATTTTGCAACCATGCAACAAACCACGTGCAACTTTTCTTTGAATAGTCGCGGACAAACCTTCAGCACATAGAATGAATAAATACAGGGACAACGGGTCTTCTTGGCGGATGCTGCGTCTTAGAACAACAACTTCTGAAACCCCGCCCCTCATAATGATCTGATAGTGAGATGAAACAATACACATATAGATCCAATTGACCCACTTATAATACAAGTATAATGGTGAATTTGAACGGTTCAAATTATCATGTTTGGAAAGGAAAAAGTAGAAGACCTTATCTATACGAAATATTATTATTTACATGTGTTTACTATAGATAAACCCGCTGATAGGACAGATTCACAATGAACTATTTTGCATCGACGAGTTTGTGGGTATATAAGTCAATGGGTTGATGATAATATTTTGAACCATATTAGTGGAGAGACACATGCACGCACCTTGTGGAACAAGCTTGATGAGTTGTATGCTCGAAAAACTGGAAACAACAAACTGTTCTTGATTAAGCAGATGATGAATCTAAAGTACCGAGATGGGACTCTTATGACAGATCACTTGAATGTATTTCAAGGGATTATAAATCAGCTTGCTGGAATGGGGATCAAGTTTGATGATGAGATACATGGTTTGTGGCTTCTTGGGACATTACCAGATTCTTGGGAGAGGTTCG
>JAYMTK010002408.1:0-13945 GCA_036897405.1 Pelargonium myrrhifolium | reverse complement strand
ATAAGTGAAATTTAATGAGGTGTCATCACCTCATTGGTTTGGTTAAGTTGCAACTGATATAAAGTTAAATCAGTCAACTGATGCCTATTTTACTCTTTTTAGTTTTTGATGGCTTTATTTTGAAAATTAAAATTGTAAATAGTTTCACAAATGATATGTTAAAACTTTCCCGGTTACCACCAAACGTATAGGTCAATTGATAACGTTTTTTTTCCCATTTAACTTGAGGTCTCAAGTTCAACTTGGTGGTGATGGTGTAAGAGACCACTTTGGTGTGGTCAGGTGCCAAAAGCCCTAGGCTATGGACAAGAGACGAAGTCTCTTTCCTGAACAGTATTGATCTATTGATTCAAGCATGTACATACGACTTGACAAGGTTTCCTAAGGCCGTTGCAAGATAGGATTTTGGCACCTGTCTGTATCAACAAAAAAAAAACTCTCAGAAAATGCAGTTGTGTTAAAACTCGATATGAAGAGCTTTTCCGCCATTGTGGTCCTGCCCGAATTGAATGAGGATTAGTTTGAGTATAGTATGGCTTAAAAATAGATGTTAATCTCGTGCTAATCACGGGTCCACTTCAAAAACCCATGGTCAAGATCATAAGAAAAACTCTTGATTGTTGCATGCGAGTTGCATGTAATCTATATGAACCGATCAATGTTTGCATGTACACAAATAAATGCATAAAAATCAATTATTAGATATTTCGATGAATGTACGCAACTCTACCGATAAGCTGCTACTGTATGTATAATAAATATAAAGAGCTTACAAAAAAAATAAATAGTGCAAATTGGACCACACGAGGTCTCCACTAAGGCCACCACAAGTTAAAAAGAGAAGATGATATGTTGTAAAGAGACGTTATTTAAACATATCTTGCATTTGTTGATGTCTCATGCAAATTTCTTAATCTATATAGTACGTTTGAGTATTGACACTTGAAGGTCACCTCCAATATGTGTGGACGTAACCTTTAAAAAGTAGGAAAAGTATTTTACACATTTTATCACATAATTCAAATCTTTTTTAATTTTTGTGTTTAGACTCAAATTTGTGCAAAAACTTTTTACTAACTTAAAAGTCCATAAATTTGTGTGTTTACACTAAATTTGGTAACCACAAGGGTGGCGTTAATCAAATTATATGAGTGGGAAGAGGTCTCAGGATCGATTTTCACTCAACACATTTTTGGTGGTGGTTGTGGTGTAAGAGACTACTTTGGTGCAGTAAGGTGTCAAAAGCCCTAGACTAGAAGTCAGAGACCTAATCTCTCCCTTGAACACTAGGATCGTTGTTCTTTAACAGAGACCTAGGCCGTTGCCATAAATGATTTTGGCACCTTTCTTTATAAATAAATAAAAAAACTGAATTTGGTTATTAAACTTTTTTTTTTGAAAAAAATTGGGTTTATATTTAAAAGTTCATACACTATTTAAGGGTAAAACAAATTCAAGAATCAAATTGAGTCTAAACTTGACAGTTCATGTAACACATTGAGACAATTAAAGTTAAATCATAAATGATACCTCATTAGAAATTTTAGATCTGGCGGGTTACTTCACTTCCGAAATTCATTTGAACAAATATAAGTAAAAATTTAATGAGTTGTAGTCTTCTCATTGGCTCAAAAAAAAAAGTTTAGTTTAGGCTAAACCACAACAAATGACAACCCGTTACAATTCTGAAATCGCCGGTTGCTCTATTTCTCTAAATTTATTAGGACGAATATAAGTGAAATTCGAACGAGGTATTTTACTTCCTCTTTTGTTTGATTTAGCCTAAACAAAAAAGAAAAGTTTGGTTAATATGCAAATCGTTATATCATATATGTATATTTTTGGCTATATGTCTATACATATATAAATATATAAAACCGTAAACGTGTGAGTTAACTAGCATGAATTGTTCTAATTTAGAATTTTATTCGAAAAAAACAACCAATAACTAAATCGATAAACCTATATGTAATGATATTTATATATAAATATATAATATAATTCTTTTTAAAAGGTTTAAACAAAACCCTACTGACCATGTAACTGTACCACATGTCATATTACAAACGTTACGTTATTTTTTAACAATTATTAGTGAAAGCACTGGCTTTAATGCCTTTAAATGCTATTCATTCATTCAAAAACCGTACTTTTTTCATTTAACATAATTATCATATTGGACCGTCTATTTTTTTCACGTGGCGGCCAATTAAATTAACTGAATAATTAATAACTTTAATATTTTTACATATGAAAAACACAAAAGATTTATGCGTCAATGCAATCATTTTGACCAGTGATTGAAACTGAGGAAGGTTGAGACCACTTTCCTCCAATGTATTTATTTATATTTTAGATTAATTAAAATATTATAAATTAGTCAGGTAACAAACCACCCCAGAAAAGAAGAAAACTTTTTGACTCTTTTGTGTTACTATTGTTAAGTCCACCATTTGAGTACCTTCCAAGATTTGCCAAATCCTGATTTTTACAAAGAACCAGTCTTTGTTCTTGTAGTTGACAACCTAAATACCCTCTGTCCCTTCCAAGATTTGAAACATCAACCCTACAATTTTGCTTGAAATAAGGCACCATAAATACTAGTAGTATAATACAAAGAATGTTCTAGTACACATATATAGTATTTTATTAAAACATTAATTTTAAGGGGTTTTTTTCTTCTTCTTCTTCTTTCTTCTCTCTCAAGAAACCTTAGTTGTCATTTTTAGTTTTTCATCAAAACTTCTTATTTGAATCACTGTTGATTGTTTTGATTGGCGGTGGCTCAATTGTTCTTTCTCACATTGCTTTTTAGTTCCTTGTCGTTGGTAAGGTTTTGTGGCTGTGAGTTTTAGTTTTTTTTTTTTTTCTTGTGGTTGACAAGGCTCTGAGTTTGTGAGTTTTAAGGTCTTTTGATTCCGTCGAGTTCTGTCGAAATAGCGGGAAGCATGTGGGAGATTGCAGTGTCATATCGGTAAGTCGGCTTTGTTTTGGCAAGAGTTTGGCTTTTCAGGTTCGGCTTTTCAGATTTCATGGTTTTCGGATTCGAATCCAAAAGGAGTAATCCCGGATGGTGGAATTTGGGGTGGCTCGGCTCTCTCTCTCGGGTTTGGGTAGTGAAAGAGATGCAAGTCATGATACTAAAGTGGAGGCGCTAGCCAGTGCATGGGCCTGCGTCCTTTTGGTTTGATATTAGGTTCAAGAAGAGGAAGTTTTTACCTTAGAAGCCCCGCGACGATACCTAAAGAAGGTGTTCCGATTGCCCTAATCAAATTGTACGTTAAACTTATGTCATATTAGACGATCATCAAATAAGGCAGCTCATGTAATTGACATAAAATTAAATATATGTATGATCTTTGAATTTGGGCGGGGTTTCCATCCACACCACGTATTGCTCGACAAATTGTATTTGATGATTTAAATTAATATACATAACTAATTCCATTCAAAACTAACATTAATTTAACGACGGAAAAAGTTAATAATAAAACGACATAAATAATATGCTTGAACCAAATTATATTACTTTATCAATAATGATTAAGTGAATCTGAGTTGACGGGTTCAAGAAATAAGAGGTAAATATAAACCTAATATATATTAGTCGGTTCACATCTTATTGGAATTTGTTTGTACTTAATTAGTAAATTTCTTAGATTAGAGTATCAAATTAACTTTATTTTTTCTGAATTAATAGGTTGGTCTGTGTCACAACATAAATTTTTGATGATACTAAATAGAATAGAGATCTACACCTCCAATTATAATCATGATTCATCCGATAACACATGTACCTAAAATCTCTAATCATTATATTATATACTTTAAATGCTGATTATATTCCCACAAACTCACTCTCACATGCCTTTTTATCTGGTAATTCATTTTTCATTTAAAATACAGTTTCTGGAATTTGTTAGGCATAAAAGCAAAAAAAAAAAAAAAAAAAAGTTGAGCAAAGCATATGTGTAATGTGTGGTGTAGCTGTTACGGTACGGTGTACCCTTAGGTGTCACTCTCATCAATAATTAATGGCTTATTAGGATGAAAAAGATATTATACCAATATACCTCGTAACCAGATAAATAATTAAAATTAAAATTCGAAAATTTTATGTGACTTTTGTGCATCACACGTACACCCAACATTGATCCCACCTGGAATTTTTTCACGAAAATATCTGAATAATTGCTATAATCATTCATCATAGCCAGGAACAAGACAAACACCAACATTCATTATTTAGATATATAATAATCTACAAAGATACGCTATGAAATTTTTTATTCACCTCTATGAAATCAACGTTTGAGCTTAATAGTTATTAATCATTCAATATAAATTCACATTATTATCCTAATAAATATACATGTATTATTAATCTGCATACACTAAGTACAAGTGAAGATACGAATCGTGACGAAAATTTGTAACAAAAATTTTCTACACAATTTTATTATAAATTGCGAGGGAAGTCAAATTTTCTGTCACAGTTGTAAACTTTTATCGGAATATGTGATGAACTTTTGTAGCAAACATTTGTGACAATATGAACAACAATATAATCATATTTTTTTTTATACAGACATGTCACAAGGGACCGTTGTTGTGAGATTTCGTCTTTCTCCATAGTTTGGGACTAGGATTTTAGGCACCTGACTGCACCAAAAGTGGTCAATGGGGATCGATCCTAAGACATCCCACTTACACAGTTCGATAAAATTTTAGTGATCTTTCTTGTAATAACTAATTCCTCCCCCCACCAAGAAACCCTATTTTTTGGTTACTACTCTAAGCCATCACTATGCATATATTTTGTTTTTCCATCTCATTTTCTCGCCGTCCAAACAGACCCAGAGCATGAAGGAAGCATTAAGTGAGTGGGAGGAGAGTTTAGGGAATATTAATTAATTAATTAAAATGCAGCATGGGATTAGGAGTAGATACCCATAGTTGTCATCACATGAAACGGTGACACTTGCACAATCTCTGGATCCTCAGTTCACGCGTGACCATCTAAAGCTGCTAATCCGATGGATCGCAATAACATTCACTTAATTAGCTAGCTGTAAACATTCACTTAATTAATTGAGTAAAATTTGTATAAGTCGACTATTGTAACTTTATATCAGTTGCAAGTTAATTAATCCAATGAAGTGATGACATCTCGTTAAATTTCACTTATACCCACGCAAATGAATTTGTGGGAGCGGAGTCATCACCTTGTTAGTGCAACTGATATAAAGTTACATCAGTCAATTACTAATGCACATATTACTCCACTTAATTAGCTGATTTCAAATAATCATATAAAGCTAAGTTAGTCATCTCAATCATCATCGTATAGTACTATAAACTTGTAAATTGGGGAGCGTTTCTACATAAAGATGAGCTACTAGGTGCACAAGTTCATAGAGATACGACTAGCCAAAAACCCTAAATCGCTCTCACCTTTAACTCCTTTCATTGCTCAATTATTCTTTTTAGTTCATAAATTAGCTTTACCGTGTTAATCACCCCAATAACTCAATAAATGTTAATAGTGCTTGCTATGAAGGATCAAATTAATAAATAAAAAAAGGGTCTCAAAAGTGAAAGTGAAATAAGTTGCATGTGAAACGTATGCACAATTACTTACTCGCTTAAAATACGATCACTATGGAAAGGAAAAAAAAAAAGGAGATAAAGATGATTTTCAGAGACAACTTATGGGCCTATGGAAAGAGACAGATGGCAAGGAGGAGGTCACGTGGAAAGGGCGTGGCATGGCTTGTTGCTATTGTGGAAGAAGAAAAGGAAATCACACACATAAAGCAACAACAACGATAACTCATCAGTTGAGCTACACAATATTAGTGGCTCCGTCTGGCTCAAGAGCTGAACTCACGATTTCTCAGAAGGAGACGTGTAGGAGACCAAAAAAATGATGTTCGGATGCACGACCTTCAACAAAAAAGATGTTTGTCCATTGAGTCATCCTCTAAAAAAGCTTTTCGGGTCGGTAACGTAAGTTGGGCACAATAGTAATTTACAAAATGATGAAAAAAAAAGGTGGTTGAGTTGTGGTGTTGCGTTGGCAAAGTGGGTGCACAATGTTTTTGTACTACTCGATTTGTGCCACCTACTACTTGACGCCAATCCTCTACAACTACAAGCAATCATTCAATACAATTAATTTGAAATATAATTTCACATCACTCGTCTCTATATAAAACCCCATTGCGTCTTCACTTGAAAACCACGGCCTTGTAAGAGAGAAAGCTTAGCATCTCACAAGCTTCCCCTTCAAGCACCGTGAGCTTCATATCTCACACAGAGACAGAGACAATTTTTATAGAGAATATTATTCAAAAATTAAAAGATGACTTTCATTTCCACAGCAAATCCCTGGGCTTTTGTCTTTGGCCTCATGGGTAACATTGTCTCCTTCGGGGTCTACTTAGCTCCACTGTAAGTTTTCATTTTTATCGTATGCTTTTTTTTTTTTCTTCTGTAAGCGATCGATAGGATTACAAAATGATTTATGCGCGTGGACATGTACGTATCGCAGGCCAACATTTATCCGAGTCGTTAAGAAGAAATCGACAGAGGACTTCCAGTCTTTTCCGTACGTGGTGGCACTCTTTAGCGCCATGCTTTGGATATACTATGCGTGGGTTAAGCAGAACGCGTCGCTCCTCATCACCATCAACTCCCTTGGGTGCGTCATTGAGGTCATTTACATCTCGATCTTTGTCACCTACGCGCCAAAGAAAGCCAGGGTACGATATATTTTCGTTCATTTTGAGACAGAGGGAGTGAATAGCGGGGTCATTTTGTTAATTGAGTGTATTTTTATGTGCGGTGTAGGCATTGACTGTGAAGATGGTCGCTGGTATCAATTTCGGGATATTCGGGGCCATTCTCGTCCTCACCCAATTCTTGACAAAAGGCGAAAACAGGATCCGAGCTCTCGGGTGGATATGCGTCGCCCTATCCGCCAGTGTTTTCGGGGCTCCTCTGAGCATCATGGTCGGTATCTACACACACTAAACAGTTTCATTAATTATGTATATAGAGGAAAAAAAATCTCAGTCATGAGTTATTGGCTAGTATCCATATCCGCCCCAATAAATTTGTGGGCACGGAGCGTCCGTCTGGTTCCATATTTCTTTGTGTCTTAGCTGAGAAATCAGACACTCATGTATATATAACTCCACCAATCAGTAATGATAAATTAAATAATGTTGCGGGTTTGTTGCAGAGACTGGTGATTCGCACCAAGAGCGTCGAGTTCATGCCTTTTTGGCTGTCGTTTTCTCTTTTGTTGAGCGCGTTTAGCTGGCTCTTCTACGGTATCTTCCTCAAGGACATGTACATTGCGGTGAGTCGTGAACTATGACGTAAAATCTATAAGCGCTCAGTTTTTTTATTCATTATAACATGAACAGTGACAAAATCATTATGTTATCTTAAACTTAATTTATTTCTTGTACAGGCTCCGAACACTCTGGGTTTTGCCTTCGGGGTGGCTCAGATGATCCTGTACGCGATCTACAGGAAGAACAAGGGACCCGTCAAGCAAGTGGATGACATGAAGCTGCCGGAGACCGTCTCCGACGACATCATCAAGACCGCCGCCGTCAAGCCCTCCGGCTCGCCGCCGTCTGTGGCCGTGGAAGCGCAAAACACCACTAACAATGTGGCGGCGGCGCCGCCGCCGGCTCAGCCGCAAACGGTGGTGCACGTGGGCGGTTGCGGAACGGAGAGGGCGATTCCGGGCGTGGGAGGTGTACAGCTAACTCAGTGCTCGGTTTAATTACGAAAAAAACCTGACTCATGTTTTGACCAAGAAAACGACCGATCGGAATATATCCTCTGCTTGTGCAGCCACAGCTTCATGTGAGAACATCACGTACCTTCTCTCTCTGTCGTCTCTGTGTCTCTGTATGTATAAAAAAAGAACTACAAAAAATTGTACACGTACCAGAGGATGGTGTACATATCTATGTTTTAAGTTTTCTCTGCTTTTTCTCTTCAAATTATTATGTATTCGCGATGAGCCGTCTATAGACGTTGCCCTTATAATTATGTTTACTGGTTTCTGAGCTTAATTAATAATATCATAGAGTTTTATCAATTTTAATCTCTATATTATTCATTGCATTACAAAAGAAATTGTAAATTGTGACGAAAAATTTCTCATTGTGAGAAATTTTTCGTCACAAATGGTGACAATTCAGATTTTGCGTCACAGTTCCGTAGGTAATTATAGGTTTTTGTCAGAATCTATGATGAACGATTATATCACATGGATTTGTGATAATATGAACAGTGACAAACACCAACGTGGATTGTAGCAAATGGTAAGTAGCTAGGTGCGCGACGCAGGTTGTACTGGACGTAGTCGGGGCAAAGTTCCGGTAAACCAATGGGCAACCAAAAAAAAACAGTGACACACTACAACAAAAATCGCGAAGTGTGACATAATTTTCTGTCACAAAATTTATTATGTGACGAAACTGTGAAGAATGATTCCGTCACTATTTAAGTTGTCACAAACGCTTGTGTCAAAAAATATGACTCCTGTCACAATTTTGTCACGGAACTGTGACGAAAAACATGATTTTTATCACAATTTGAAACTTTTTTTTTTAGTGAAAATCATCACATTACAATTCTGCCACAAAATGAGTATTACTCTATATGACATAATTTAGTGATCTATGACATATACTTCTTTCACAAATCACCGGTTTTTGTTTTTGTTGTTCACTGGAGGTTTGCATCGACTACGTTCAGATCCAACCCAGGTCATGCATCAAGCAGTGGTGGGTGAGTCTCCCAACGGAGTTTTCTGCATACACAAGATTTCAAACCCGAGATCTCGCTTAAGCAGTAGCAAGCCGCTTACCACTTGCACCAACTCACGTTGGTATATAGCAAATTATTGTGTAACGAATTGTGTCATGTATTAATTACACTATAGAGCCACTAAAAGACATCATCTTACAATTTTTTTTTATAGGATCAGCATTAATGATTAATTACCCACCTTTGTATTTGTTTGCGTCTCACATAGTCTAAAAGGAAAGAATTGAAGATTACTTTTCTTTAAATGATTAATTATTTGGGTTTAGCTTGTACGAATTAATTTCTTATATATGTCGTAATTATGTAGCAAAAGTCTTTAATATTTATTGTTTTCATACATGTTTTTGAGATTTGTAGACAAATACAGGAAAGAAGACAAAGAAACTACGAGTTGTTTTTTTGATAGGCAGAAACTACGAGTTGTTAAAAAGGGAATTTGTTTAATTCTTGTAAAAGTTCCATGCTCTGTTTTTTTTTTTTTTCTTCACGTGGACTTCCTATTTCAGGAAAAGTTCAATAATTCTTAAAGTAATTGTAATTAGTAACTTTTCTTGATATATATCTTGTTTTATATATGGGTCGTAATTTACTAATCCCACTATCATTATTTGCTACTTCCCAACATCTCTGCCCAATGTTGTGACATTTTTGTAATGAAAAAAGAGAGTCAATAATACAAATTTAGTGCATTAATTATTCAACAATGTGTTCTTATAAATCACCAAAAGATCATAGGTTGTTTCTCACTAATTAATTAAACTTTTGTTCTCCTCGTATATATAGAACCTTCAAAAAAAGGAAACATCAATTAAGTTTGTTATTATGCTTTTAATCATAATTAATCATATATTTCTCTCTTTTTTTTTCGGAAAAAATATTGAGCCATGAGATACATTTACTTACTTTTGAAGAGAGAGAGAACAACGCTCATCTACATGGTACGTAAATACATATTTTATATTTCGTGATTGGTTTTTAATTTCAAACGAAAAATAACCCGACATATATATATATATATATATATATATATATGATATTAGCATGCTCTAATAAATTCTTGGCAGACAGTGTTGGATGCAATATTAATGCGCATCTTTGACTCAAGTCAAAGCAACACACTAGATATGATGTTGAATTGTCCACGTGTAATTAATGTATTTTCCTAAAAGTATAAGGGGGCGCTCTTGATCCTTGATCAAGTTCTTTGGGGTCCATTCGTGATATTGCGACCTATCTGATAAGTTTGTCATCCTCTACGAGCCCCTTCATGCATCAAGGACGAAGTAGACCTTTAAGAGTGGAGCGGAGCTTTCCAAATGTCAAGTTTAATGGGAGCTGTAATAATTTAGTGCTACTAGAAATCACAAGAAAGTACACTCAAAAAATCACTAGAAGTTACATAGAAGTACAATCTTGGAAGTACTCTCAAAATTTGTACAAGCGTGTGTGACATATGTTGGCCAAACGACGTACGGTGCGTGGAGATGAGTCTCGCAGAGCTAGCGACGCGGGACACAAAGAGCTAGCTTACAGACTTGGACTCAACTTTCGGCGGAGCTTTTCGAATGGTCAACTCTTGGGCGCTAGTTTCACAATTCGGACTATGAGTCTTTTGTGGCCGTAAGTGTTGAGATGGATTCCTAACGTCACATGTCATTTGTTTATTGCATGTTTTTCGATCAAATCATTAATAAAATAGTTTATATGTTATGATATTCGAAACATATAACGTTACTATCACAACGGTGGATCCAAGATTAGGCATTGTGGATTAGTACATGGTCAACATGAAGGGGGAAAAAAATGTTGCTTATTTGGCTAAACATCATACATCCCATCATGATGGTGAGATCAATTGTCCACCGTTGGATCACATATTTATGCCAAATGTGGAAAACATTTGCATCAAGTGCGATTAATTTATATACATGAAACCCTCTCTAGAGATTGAACAAGCTGGTTCATTCCTGTAACAGCAATTAATGATCCTATCCAATGCATTTGTTTACATATCGTAAGGTTAAAAATGAGTTAATTAATACGTTAAAAAAAATACCTTAATTAAGCATTTCTTGTTGCACTATAGCAAAATAATGTTGTAATGTGTACGTATTATGTATGTATTAATTGTGAGAGTTAAATGGTTTTCACGTAATAAGAATTTTATCTTATTTGAGTTATTGTAAACTGTTATTACGATAAAAACTCACTCAACCTACTAAAGCCGATTTTTATGTGTTACGTCAATATTTTCTGACACTTTGTCATACCACGTTAGATACGGAGTCTATATGGACATGTTACGTCATCATATCATTTCATTTATCCATTATTCATAATCAAAACGATATCGTTTTGGTTGTCTTTGATTAAAAAATAATGAAGCACAACATTTTGTGCGATATGACATGCACACATGGAGTCTGTATTTGACGTGACTTGATGATGTGCCAACAAATATTGACGTGTCTTCTGAAAACTGGATATAACGGATTGAGCGAGTTTAATTAATAAAAATAAAAATTTACAAGGCTCAAACAAGACAAAACTCTACTTAGAAGCTAAAACTATATATAAAAAATGTGTTAGTTCAGGAAAGATATATAATTAAAACTCTCTAACCCTAATTGTATTTTTTTTCCGGTCTAAACCATAGGGTTCCAGAGCGGGCCCACATTTTGGTGGTTAGCACGTTTAAGCCGTTTGACTACACACAGGCTAATCTACATTTGAGGTTTGTTCATAGGTTAAAAATTTCACTTCTCCCCAAAGGTGTGTTGAGTGGGAATCAAAACCAAAACCTCTTTTCACTCACGCAGCATGTGTTAACCAACTGCACCACCCCATTGGATTTAATTGTAATACTCACAAGCATATAAAACTGAATGCTGACATGGCATCATGTGATTGGGAGGTGCAGCAGTAATATTATGGGGGTGAGGTTGTGATGAAGTATAGAGGAACCAAACCCTAGGAAAGAGCAAGGAAGAATCTGGAGTCTCCCTTGGAACTGAACTATGAGTTGTAAACCCTATTAGCCAAATGGTGGGTGACACATCAGAAAGTGAGGGTAGGCCCAGAGGAATTTTGTGAATGTACTAGGAATGGTACTAGCAAGTTGAGGCTTAGGTGGTGAGAGGTTGTGAATGAACCCTAAATATAGATCAAATGAGGCATTACTTAGGAGCTACAAAAGCTTGGTTTTATCATGTCGAATATGTAAAAGCAGATATCCAATAGAAGTGACGCAGTTGGTCAACACAGGCTGCGTGAGTAGGAAGAGGTCTCGACTTCAATCTCCACTCAACGCACTTTTAGAGAGAGATGAAATCATTAACCTATGAACAAACCTCGAATGTAGATTAGTCTACGTGTGGTCAAACGGCTTATATATGCCAACTGCCAAAAGTACGAGCCCACTTTAAAACCCTATAGCTTAGACCAGAGACCGGGAAAAAAAAATGTAAAAGTTGGCACTATTGCTTTGACACACACTCAACTCAACCAACCAACTTGACTCCATGCATGGTGTAATATCCAAACAGCCCTTCATGAACATCATTATATATAGAGCCCCACACTCCATTTTGTAATGCAAGTGTGCAATTCAAGCATGAGATAGCAAAGGCTTTATTGTTACTTTTTTTATTTTTTTTTAAATCACTTCTTCTAGGGAGGAAGAAGAGAGAGACAGAGAGAAACTTATAGATTGGTAGTGTTTTCTTTGGTTCTTTAGAGGAAAAATGGCAATTGAACACCAAGTATTGGTCAATGCTTTTGGCATTTTAGGTACATTTTCTTCTCCAAACCCACACACAACACATAAAATTAACCCTACTCTTTTTTTTCTAAAGAAACTAACATGTTACTTGTTGTTATTGCTATGAATTGTGTAGGCAACATTACCTCCTTTATTGTCTTCCTTGCCCCGCTGTGAGTATTTATTTTTCACCATTTGAATACAATTTTTTATTATTTAATGGAAGTACGTACGAAATATGATTAAATTTGTATTTGTACGTATGTTGCAGGCCAACCTTTTATCGTATCTACAAGAAAAAATCTATAGAGGAATTTAAGTCTCTGCCTTATGTGCTTGCATTCTTCAGCGCTATGATTTTGATTTACTATGGACTCCTCAAGGATGAAACGCTTATCAAGGTTATCAATTTCATTGGTTGCTTCATCGAGACCTTCTACATTTCTGTGTATCTCTTTTATGCACCGAAACCAGCTAGGGTACGTATAAAAATAGATATAAATTATGTTTCAAGAGAGGAGGATGTTTATTCTTAATCGTTTGTGAAATATATGTAGATCCACACCATGATGATGATCTTCTCATTGAATATTCTCGGTTTTGGAGCGATCCTTCTTGGAACTATATTACTCGCTAAAGGAGATATGCGAGAGGTCATTGTTGGATGGATATGTCTTGTATTTTCTGTCGGTGTATTCGCTGCTCCCCTTTGCGTTATGGTGAGGATCATCTTTACGTTGCAATATTGAACTGATCATTAACTTAACTATACATAAATTTTAATTATATTATTTCGTGCGATGCAGAGACAAGTTATACGAACAAAGAGCGTGGAGTTCATGCCACTTCCTCTAACGGTCTTTCTCACCCTAAGTGCAGTCTGGTGGTTCTTTTACGGGTTTTTCCTCAACGACAAAAACATTTATGTAAGCAACGATATGTTATCTGAAAATCTTAACTAATGTTTATGATTATCATACACGTTCGGGCCACCTTCCGCGACATCTAATGAGTTCACTAATAATTTTGATCAACAGATCCCAAACATACTAGGATTCGTCTGCGGTATTGTTCAGATGATTCTCTACGGAGTCTACAAGAACGCTAAGGCAGTAGCCGTTGAATCTGACCCGAAACTTCAAGAACTTAACGATCATATCATCGATGTAGTGAAGTTGACTACTGTTGTGGGTCCAGCTGAATTAAGCTGTGGAGTTCAAGAAATGGATCAAAACCTCAAAGAAGACGATGATAAGATCACGAAAATCACTACTGTCGCCATTGTTGATGCAGCAAATACTAATATTAAAGTTTGAGTTAGGGTTTGGT
>JAYMTK010002407.1:0-13945 GCA_036897405.1 Pelargonium myrrhifolium | reverse complement strand
GGTGACGTAGGGCTTCCCATCCCCATCCACTCTCAAATTCAAAAATGAAAAAATGGTGGGTGATATGGAATTAAAAAAAAATTCAAAAATAGAAAATAAAATCCGCGTAGGACACTTAACGGACAAATTAGACGGAATTTGGGGTACGATCTTTTTGGTCCACTTTTAGATAGTACAGAGACCATTTTGATCCATTTTTGATAGTATGCGACGCTAACGTGGAGAAAGGGCGGCTGAGTTGGATTTTTTGGAAATTAAAAAAAATGAAAAATGAATAAAAAAATCCACATAGGCACTTAACTGTAGTTTTTTGATGACGGATTTGGACGGAGGGATCATTTCGACCCATTTTTGGATAGTACAGGGACCATTTTGGTCCAAAATGAAATACAAAGACCATTTTGGTCCAGTTTCTATAGTACAAATACTAATCGGGTACTTTTTCCTTTAATATAAAAGCTTAATTATTTCTAATCCGTCCATAAGAAAAAGATGAGAATGCATAAGTTATGAAAAGGAGATCTCCATTTCAGTTATGCTCATTTCAACTTTTATTTGAATCAGAAATTTTATCTAATCATTTAAAAAAACAAAAACATAACAAATAGTAGTATAATCCAAATCGAATTAGTTGACTTTGATAGAATCAGACAAAACTCTTTATGGTGCTTCTCTGACATAAATAAATGTCAGCAGCAATGGACATATTGGGTAGAAGGAACAAAGTTGGATTTACAGGCTGATTGATTTTTACCATATTTACATCTAAATCATGCTGAAGCAACAAAGATCACTCAACCAACAACATAAGGCTCAAAGAGCGTTGAGCAAGGATTTGGATCATGCTGCATGATATCAGCAGCTCGTTCGAACTCCTCCCTCAGAACTTTTATGCTGTACTTATCGACCACCCTCCCAAGGTCATGTGATGTTTCAAAAGGATCTTCTATGCATATCAGATGCCGATCATTCCCAACCCTCCTCGTCCACTCTTTTGATCGCTTGCTGTATGTATCAAAACTTAACATCGTTAGATAAAGTACTCTTTTTAACAACCCATTACAGTTATTTCAATCACAGATACCCAACAGAAATCTTACCTACAATAAAATGATAAATAATAAGTAAGCCTTCAAAATTTTGACTTACAAAGCCAAAACCAACTGTAGGACAGCAGCATGTAAACTAGACATATTCAAGCTCAAGGCAATGTTTTAGGTATTATGATTTCATATGGTCGAAATTGATGCATTCGTCATTAACTCCACAGCCATTATTTATTGCCATATTTTGAAAATTTTAGGATTTAAAGCTTGTAGTTCAGATACAAGCTTGCAAGGAAAACTCCTAAAATAGTCGAGAAAACATGCAGAATATTCAGGTTCAGGAAGGACTTCAACAGATGAGGGTGATAGATCTTCCCATTACATTTTGCACCCAGAATTACAAATTAGCATTTCAACTCCACAAATTTAAACATGTTTCAAAACAATTGATGAGGCTACATTGCTGATTAGGATATCTTAAAACTAATTTATCTTTTTTTCACATTTTAACTTTGCTGAATTTATTTTATTTTATTTTTTTAATTCAACACTAACTTTTATTAATTCAAATCAAGCTATAACAAAGGTAGAATCTCTTAGGGTGTTTGAAGACCAATCGACATGACTTAACCTGACAATGAAGCCGACGACCTAGCTAACATATGGGTCACTCGATTCTTAGACCTCTTAGAAAACACAACATCAAAGCTACCAAATTAAGTTGCAAGAGCTAATATGTCATTGATGACCAAGCTGAAGGCACTGAGATCTTCTCCTCCAGCCAGCAGAGCCCAAA
Organism: Pelargonium myrrhifolium; assembly: GCA_036897405.1. Taxonomy (NCBI): domain Eukaryota; kingdom Viridiplantae; phylum Streptophyta; class Magnoliopsida; order Geraniales; family Geraniaceae; genus Pelargonium; species Pelargonium myrrhifolium. Next base: position 12,103 of record JAYMTK010002407.1, on the reverse strand, counting down.
CTACCATCAAAGCGTAAGACTCGATAATTATATTATGCCACCCTCTCAATATCACCCAATTGAGAGCCTCCCACATCATCACACTAGCCTCAGCCTCCCAAACCAACACCGACCACCTCCCCACACTCCCTTCCCAGTCCATCCCGAACCACCCTACCTACCTCGCTCCAACCGCACTCAAAGAATGTGACCCGTCCACATTCATCTTCAACCTCCCCCGAGGTGGGTGGTGCCATGTAGCATGACCCCTCCATCCTCGATTCCACCAACCTGAGGAGACACATTGTCCCCTCCCATAGTCTGAGTCGTAGCCGACCTAGCATCCACCAAACCTTACCCTCGACAATGATGATGATCTCCTCAACACCACCCTCCACTAGGTTCCAAACTCCATTGTTACGGCTTATCCAAATATCCCAAGTCTTCCGGCCTGCCTCCATCTTCACCCACTCTACCACCGAGTCTGTCGTCATACCTAGACTCTACAGCCCACCCGCTCTCCAAGAGCGCAAAACGACATTCAAACAGAACACGAAACACTGATTCCGGACTCAACCCGCACCTCAGGCAAACCACATCAACCTCAACCTGACACTTAACCAAATTTTCGAGCACTGGAAGACATCTCGCAACCACCTCCCAAATGTAATACTTAATTCTAGGTTGAACATGAGCATTGCAAATGGTCTTCCACACTTCCAAATTCACCCCATTATTTGGGGACGATGCAATCAAATGATACCTTCTTTTTACCGAGAATTTACCTTTGTGATCAAACTACCACATTCATCCATCATCCAAAGGCAATCTGCTCAAAGGAATCTTGGGGATCGTAACCTGCTCCTCCGCCGAGAACCCCTAACCTCTCTTCCGACCATTTGTCTTCCTTAACCACATCTATTGAACCCTAAACTCCTTAAAGCCAGCATTCGGAACCGACCATACTTTAAATCCTTCAACATTCGTAACCCACTAATCATGAGAAACCTGAATATCACTTCCTGAGCCCACAATACGAAGGCACACCCGCTAAAATAAGCTTATGAGCCTCCCATATGTTTCACACGTAACTCGAATTCGACCCAATGAATTGCGACCCGTTTCTAGAACCCCGCCAATGTGAATTTGAGACACAATCTAGCTCAGAACAAATCGCTCAAGGGAGAAGTAAAATACTTCTCATGTAATTCAGCATCGCTTGTGCCACCACCTTTATCAAGACTTCCATACCCGCTCGAGATAGAACCTTCTGACTCCACCCACTTACCTGCTCCCGAACCATGTCAAAACCTCTGATTTTGAGGAGTCTTGCCGGAGTTGATACGGCAGGGAAAACAAATTGAGCTTTCTCGAGGCTCTAAACCTAATTTTAGAGCAACCCCTTACCTCTATAGAAAATTCACAAAGTTTGCTCTAAACTCGATTGCTTGCAAGGAATCTTAAAAGGTGCAGCTTTAATCTGAAACAGTTTAGCTTACTTTTAACTTTTATAAGAGCTTTATAATAAATCGCAACTAAAAATCTCTTTTCTAACTCTTCAGTAGACAATTTCAGGAAAGGTAAAGATTTTATTATTACATTACAAGGAGCCTTTTCTAGAATAAATAGCACGCACAAAAAGCTCTTAAATGTACTCGGAATCTCTGCTTACACTGGATTAACTTCCAGGCCTAATAACTATTTACAATGAAAATGGAAGCAAGTGTGTCGGTGATAATATATAGATATAGTTAGGAAAATTAGTTAAGAGGCTTTCTCCTCATTTAGGGGTTACTTGGAATACGGAAAGCTTGTTCAGAGTAAGTTACTGGTTCTGTTATAAGGTTTAACACGCCTGTATCTCATTTCTACTTCCTAGATGACGGACTTTATTTAGGAGTAGTATTTTCTAGTTTAATACCATGTGACAGGTGAGAGGTGAGAGTGAATTGATTTCTATATTATTCACATAGGGCAACTCCCACTATATAGGACAAAAGGATAAATCAGATCCCTAATTTACAGCTTAATCAAATCCCTAACTTACAGGGATTGATCCTATCATACATTCTAACAAATATAAATAAAAAACTTTACACTCTATACAAGTATCCCACATTGAAAGAATGTGAAGTTAATAATCAGTTATTATACTAATTAGGCCCTGCACTTATAAGCACAAACTTTTGAGTTTCAATAAAGCATACCATTTACTATTCACCAGAAGCAGCTAATACGAGGATTTAAGCAGAGTTTCCTAAAATCTTATTATCTTTCAATAAAGAGAGCAAATAATTTAAAAGAACAGGTTATCCTCATGGTCAACCCTTCCCCTACATGCACAATTAAACAAGCCTCAAGTAACTCTTAAAGTGCTAAAATATCTAAATTGAATAAATAAAAGAATTTTGATTACTAGTACTTCATTTTTTTTTTGCATAAAACTAAATACAGGATCATAGCACTGAAACATAAAGATGCATCCAACAGTATCCACCATGATGAAGCATTTATGTACTGTGTTCATCACTATAGTTAACACTTAAACAATAAATGTACTCTTACAGTATGATGTATATCTTACCTGATTATGCTCCCTGTACGAACAGATATAACATCATTTGCATAATCGTGACAGTAGGCCCAATAATTGAAAAAACCCCACACCAGTTGAGCAATAGATTCCCTATTACGAGATCCAAAATTCTGAAGTTTTTCAACTTTATCGAAGAAAGAACATCTGATATCATCTACAGTCACAGAGTAGGTTGTCTCCATTTCCTGAAAGAGAAAAAAACAGAGAATGAGAGTGCAGAATGGCATCCACGAAAAGAACTATTAAGCGAAACATAAAGAAACCATCTAATTCAGAATCAACAGAGAGATAGAGAAACCAATCAATTCAGATGGAGCACTCCCTTTACAAATTTAAGGTATCATTGTATGATAGTTATGTAAGCGGACAACAAATTCTTGGTCAAACAATATAGTCATGCAAAACGAGGGCAGCGAGCCATAATACTCTAGTAAATGAAAGGTTTAAGGCACTAATGAAACAAAATACAATTAAGATTGAATTGACAGCTCTCAAATATCATTTGGATTTTGAATTAACTATAACCTAGATTAAGATTCGAGAACAATGATCAGGTAGCAGATGCAAAATATGGAGAAGTCAAAAGTGCATAGAAGGGATCAGGTCAGTGTTAGTATCCAATGGGACAGCAAACCATTGAAAGATGAAAGAACAACAAAATAAGGAAGATAACACAACTAAAGTTTTATAAGCAGAATAAGTTTTAGTTTTTTTTTTTAATATATATATATATATATCAACAAGATAGACACACAAACAAGGTACAGGTTTACAACATATGAAGCACAGCCATTTAACAATTCAAATTAATAGCACTCTCCAGACCAGCATCCCAACTACAAATACTCTAATAGATATTCATTTCAGATGAAGTGGCAGCATATGGCTGAGCACCTGTAAACATGGGAGGATAACAGGTGTGCGTTGCTGCAAGAAATGAATGCACATCAAGACATACCTGAAAATTAAATATAATAATTAGCTTCTAATAATTGAGACGGAACACTTGCCTTTCCTAATATGCTCATCAGACATAATTACTGCTAAAATTTATAATAAAAGTGAACAATAACATTAGTCCTTACATTGGATTTGGCTACATAAAATTTTACTCACAAGGTAAACAAGTTTTAAGATAATCACATCCATATTTTGCTCAAATTATTTATTTGCAACTAAAGGAATACTGGTAAATTTAGAAGAGAACTCACGCATAGCTAGACAAGGTTCCTTGGTAAGTTTCATTTACTCCTCTTGACTTCGCCCAATGTTTCACAATAAAAGCCAGCTGGTGCAATCTAACATCTATTTGTGCATAATCTCTAAGAAGCTTTGTATTTATAACAGCCAAAACATTGTTAATGCATATGTCACAAGAAATTCCAGTTATTGGATCCATAAGCTTTACTATTGGAACCCGAGCACGCGTCAAAGCCTGAAAATAGATATAAGTTTGAGTTAAGAATCCCTAAATAATTATTCCATAAGACCCTTTCAACTATTAACTTTCGGATAAGAAAAGGATCAAATTTCAAAACACAAGCGCTAAATTGTGAAATTTTGATTTAGGCTTCCCCAAGCCACCAATAACATGAGAGGATGGTGTCATCAAATCCTTATAAGTACAATGCATAATTGCTCGAGATATATATGCATTTCCGGTTTCTATCCAATAAATAAAATAAAATAAAAAAACAGCTCAAGAAAGAACTTTAAACATAGTACAGAATGAACTTCAAGAGAAAATACCATTGATGACTAAACTAGTCAATATATCATCCATGAGCTATGCTCTGAAATGATTAAAAACAAGAAACAAACCTCCTTTTAAATATGCCACTATCATTATAGTTAGTATGATGTCTCAATAACAACAGTGAGATAACATAAGTAATCAAATAATTAATAATCAAGCAGCATAACAGAAAAAGCGTGCTAGTCAACTACTAAGATTCACCCACATATCAACATTGCCTACACATTACAAACAAAGACATATTTCTGGACATCAAATAAATATAAGATCACCAGATGTATAAGCCTATTGGGGTTTAAACACTACCGGCTAGCAATTTAATCCCTTCAATCAATGTTCAATTTCTGATACCACAAAAATGAAAGATCATACCTTACAGAATGGTGATAGAATGATCTTTAATTTTGACATCTATAACCATAACTAAAATTTATAGGCAGCAAAGATGCTTGATATGATGTCAAACCTGTAAAAATTTAAAATTTCCAAGCCCGAGCAAGGCAGTTGCAAAATTCGAAACGGTTAGAACTAAGAAATAAGAGAAGTTATAATATTGATCTTGGTATTAGTAGGAGAGCCAATAGTTTGACAGCCAAAAATAGTTGAAGGGACGGAGAATAATTAAAGAGATAACGATTGAGGAGAACATGGATATGGTTCAAAAATGAGCAGACCTCCAATAATACTCACGACTATAGCAATAACAGAGCATACACAACCTAGTCTAAGATAATTTCTAATAGAAAGGAAATCATCAAAAACAATTTATTGAGACCATAGGGTAACAACTGAAAATCTGGCACTACTGACATGAAGGTTGTGGTACCAATAAGAGATGAGAGATAAATTATCATTTTGATTTTGATATTAGTACATAAAAGAGCCTATGTATAGACTTCGATAATTTGACTACCCACAATAGTTAAGAGGAAAGCTAATAACTAAAGATTTTATAATTGGAGAGATTGTGAATATAAATATAATTGATTATCTAAATCAACTATCACTGGTTTTTAAATTATACTCAACCATAAACTAAGCATAGCAAGGTTGCCTAATAAACCTATTAATGGTGCCTGGGTAGATAGCTATATTTTTTAATGTTGTCCAGTTGAGAACTAGTTCAGTCTTCATATTTGTTACAAGTGCTGACAGTCCCATATGAAGGTGGAGTCATTCAAAATACAAAATTTGGTTCAAACATAGATTTGTGTAGAAAATGCATATAACTGTTTTGAACTATGCTCCTTTTGCAAATGAGTACCATGAACTTCTTTTCGCAACACGTGAATACCTTAAACTTTTTCAAACTCACTTTGTTAGTGACGGAGTTAATTTTGGTTTAGAATGACCTAAATGTCATTATTGTTATCTCTCTCTGAAATCCTTGTCTCTAAACCAGATCACTCTCCACTCAAACCCTTTAATTTAACCTTATCTCGAAACAAGATTACTCTCCCAATGTCACTTAACCCTCAAAATTTTCCTTATCTCTCAAAACCATGTCACTCTCATTCACTCTCCAGACTGGATAGCATCTCTCCGAACTCTTTAAACAAACTCTCATGGCCTCACTCTCACTTTCATCTTACACTTCCTCATCGACGTTAGGCTGCCAAAACCAAAAGAAAAATGTCATCAACCACCTCTATCAATGAAACTTGAGCACTACACCGCTTTTTCTTCTTGTTACAGCCACAAATACCTCACAAACCACCAGCAACCACACGATCTTCTCATTGTCACCAACTCGAAGTCTCGAACGAATCACCACGATATCTAGTCTAGAATTAGCAGCATTGACCGTACTGGTGACGAAAAAAAAATCATATATGATCATGAGAAGCCTAGATTTGAACACACAAGCGGCACAGATCTGATTGTATTAGAACATGTGGTGGCTAGATCTGATTTCTTAGTAGTCAGATCTAACATGCATCAGCTATACATGAAGGTGGCAATGGTTCCCCAAGAAAATATGTGGTTGAAATGTGCATGTGGGTCAAACTTGAATGGAGATTGGTTCTATTGTTGAAGATTTGAGGCTTTTAGTGGTACAGTTCATCGCAATAACCCGGGCATGGAAGATGAAAATATAGGATCTAACTCCTCTTTTCCTAATAGGGATGGCTTCATCATTTCCAATACAGGCTCGAGCTACTAGCTACCAACTCTAACTTTGTTTCTTTTTTTTACCTTTCTACCGCTTGAGTTCTTGTTGGTCAAAACTTCAATAAATCAACGATTTTACACAACAAGCTATCAGGTAAGTTTAAACAGGGCCTAAAAGGAAGTTATTACTAGGAATCGAATATGGACTCACAATTGCACAATCTTAACTAGTAAAAGAAAACTGATGAAACACCTCTTCCCAATAAGAATTTGAGAGTAGTCATGCAAAGAAGGCTCCTATTTTTTCACTTCAAAACAATAAGTTCAAACCGCATTGCCTTTTTAATAACTAATGAGAAAAAAGCCTTTTGTTGCTATGTTTTGATGATATGAAAGGACTTATCTGCGTCTATTATAGGCCGCAGGATTTCTCTTCTCAATCGTATGCATAATTCTTATTTGTTGCTTAACCTTCAAACATGACCTGACTTCTTGTGCTATTGCCGACTCTCAATATGGCTGGTCAACCTGATCCTCATTCTAATGCTTGCTCAGCTAGTCTTAGCCAATAAACAAGAGGATCACCCCTTTCACCTCTATAATCAGGATAAACGTGAGATAATATTACCATCTTTAAGAATAATAAGCAGCAGCCAGTCTGATTGCTAAGATGATATATCAATAATAACCAAAAGGAACAAGGTACTAGCTGAAAGTTCTATGTCTTACAAGGCAGTCAGAATTTTAAAGCATATAGAAGTGTGAATAAGTTGGCAAAAATAAAGTCAGTAACTAAAGGATAAAGCGAGTAAAGACATTAACAAAAGAAAGATGAAAAGATTTAAATCAGGTAACTTTCCATTTGCAGGCCATTCTTGTTTCACCAAATTCAAACCAAATCTTGAATCCAACCCATAAATCAAATCAATCTTCTAATCAACGATATAATATTATCACTAAATACAATTCAAGGACTAAAAACACCTATTAACTAAAATAAAGACTCCAATTTGTGACAGATCTCCATCAACCTCATCATAAATTGGCCTGTATAAAAAAGCTCACCATAAATCCGACAACTCCAACTCTCTCAAAACCCAATACCACTCCAGCAACCCCATGATATTTTTATACCTCCTTTCAAAGTATATCTAAACAGGAAAAAAGCATACAGTAGAAGAGAGAGAGAGAGAGAGAGAGAGAGAGAGAGAGAGAGAGAGCCCGTTAAGCTCTAAGCCTCCTAGAGCCGCTATACCTCTAGGCTCTAGCAGCGCACCTCTAATTTTCTTTCTATCCAAATCTTCTTAACCCTAGAAACTATCCAGATCTTCTGAGTTAAGGTCAAATCAGAGGTTTTGAAGCTAGATTTTCTTGAATCTTAAAGAGATGGAGTGAATTAATAGAAAATAGCTCCCTATGTCGTCCATCACCGCCACCAGAAGCCATAACACCCGAACTACGCCACAGCGCCTGAAAGGCAAGCCTTCAGTAAATCGCCTCGCCACAACCTTCTTATGGCGCCGCACCCTCCACACTATGCCACATGCCATGGCGCACGCCTTTAATAACTATGCTCAGAGTCTTGCCATATCCTTCCGTGCAACCTTTTCTTATGCTCTTTGTTCCTTTATTGTGTTTGTGAGGGTGTTTGAAGAAACTTTTTAGACTTGGGCTTGTTATATTGACAAGTTTTGTGGGGGTTTGTTTGGAAGTTATGAGGCTGCAAAACGTGGTTGTTTATGGGTTTCCAATTGTTTATTTTTTCTTTTATGAACATTGAAGATGTACTAGTTTATGGTATTGGTAATAGTTTTAATTTTATATCTTTCATTTATTTGTTTATATCTTATGAATAAGAAAAAAGAGTTTCCTTTTTGATGTTGGATTGTGATTGGTTTTTTTTATAATGTATTTAAAGCTGTGAATTTATTTTCGCAAGAATATTAATTTTCCAGTGAAGTTATGTTTTTTGGCAAGCTCTTCGAATCTTTCGGCGAGCTATTATTTTTCTGATAAGCGGAATGAAGAAAGGGCAAAACAATTAAATTTAAATATAATAACATTTTTACACTTTAATTATGGCCAGTTTGCCATGTCATCACTTGTTAATGATGCAGTTAAATCATACTGACGGTGGCCACTATAATAGGTTAAAAATAAAATAATGGGTACTACATTGGGTAAAACAAAAGAATGGGTACCAATTTAGGTTCTGAACTAAAGTTTAGGTACTAAAATGACAAATATCCATAATTTATAGATAAAAACATTTATCTTCTGGAAGTAGAAACCTAATTTAAGGCAATATGTCATGCAATCCATATTAATAAGATCCATTAAAAATTGAAAACCTTAGAAAAATAAGCAAACATAAAGGAAGAGGATTGAAATAGTACAAAAAACAGAAGTTTTTACCAGATGACATAAACTTGAATTAACAATTAACATTGCTTAACAAAAGATGATAGAATCAATGAGTGGAAGAGATATCCTATAAAAAAAATCTAAAAGAATATATCATTTTCAAATGCTTCTCAACACTCACTTTACTGCATCCACCCTATAGCAGAAATGACGAGACAGTATTCAGATCAGTAACCCCCAGTATTGAATGAGTGATCCTGAATACTATTTTCAATTTTAAACTAAGAAAAGGATACAATACTTTCTCTTCTCTTTTAATTACCACAACACAAGATCAGATCATGTTTAAACCTTCCAATTTTCAACTAAGAAGAAAGATACAATGCTCTCTTGAATTGTTCTAACCACAACACAAAAGATAATAATCCTTTCAAATAAACACATGAAGACCATCATCATACATAACTTTTCTTAAGTTCTCTAGCACATGCAATAGTTATGTCACAAGCAGTACTGTACGAGAAATATTAACACTCTCAACTGAATCTAAAGTATGATATGAGAACATAGCAATGTGACTTACCTGCACATTCTCAAGATTATCTGACTGTAAGATCTCTGCCAATTTTAATAAAATATCAGACTTGTTGACATCTACATCATTCATTGCAAGACAAATATCAATGTCACTTTTAGAAACTCCAAATGTGTTGGCACATGATCCATAAATATATAACCGAGCATGAGGCCATTCTTTAGTGACTAGTTTCTCCAACAATGTTAACAACTGCCTTTGCTTTGCTTTTTCCTCCTCTGGTGGTATTAGGGACTGATAAATGGTAATGAAAGGACCATTTAGTTTATATATGTCATTTCGACATCCCATCATTCTTTTAAAATTTCTCATCCTTTGGCTAAGTAGCCGTTGTCCTCTGGGATCTGATCTAAAATCCTGATAGCAAAACATTGCAAGTCAACATCAAAAATTTACATCCATCCAAGCTCAAGGCTTGTCTTTATAACAGATCTATAGAGAGAACATGGAACAACTGACATTGTTCAGGCTGATTAAGTTTAGAACAGTTATTAACTAGCGTAAGTTCCCAAAACTGACAGGTTTAAAATATTTATGGCATTCACTTAGTTTAATTATCAGTTCTTCAAAACAATCAGGGTTCCCCACAACATTAAAAAAAACGTACAATCACTGGAAAAGCAGAACACAAATAGAATCACAAAAGGCAAACATTCTCACCTTCTCACGAGCATTTCGAGGCTTCTTTTTCTCACTCTTGTCATTAGATTCATCCTCAAGTAATAAAGAATTGGCAATCTCTTCACTCAAATCATCAAATTCATGACTGCCTCTGTCGTTACCAAGTGGGCCCTCCTTCCTTGACTCATCCCTGCCCGCGCGCTGGTGTTGATCTCCATTATCAGCTTCAACTATCTCATAAAGATCCTTATGCCTTCCCTGACTAAGCCCTGACTGAGCCATCATGTCACTCCTCAGCATTCTACAATCTACAGTGGAAAACCTCCTTGCTTCATCTTCAGCACCACTAATGGAACCAACAACCCTGTTACTCAAATCACCAAAACTCCCCTTCTCTCTGTCCACATTATTCTGTAATCCATGGCTCCTATCAACAGTATTCCAAATTCCTCCTCCTCCAGGCTTGCTGGGAAACCCTGGAGGCGGCAACCTAGTTTGAGTGGCCGGTGTGTGATGCTGTGATCCCAGTCCACCCCCTCTAAGCTCTTGCTGCTCTCGAGGAGAATCGTAAATCCCAAGTCGAAAAGGATTTGAAGCATTAGAATTTGAATTCACTCTTGGATCCAAAATTCCATTCTCATTAAACAAGCCTTGATGGTTTTGAAATTCGCAAGGCAAAGAGCCAAACATCAGCTTGGGTTCCTGAGGCTGCGACAGAGGCTTCTGCTGAAGAAGATTTTGAATCATACTCCCACCAACACCATCAATCCCTGATCTCCTAAAATCTTCCCCGGAACCTCCGCGATTTCCCAGAAACTGATTCGCTTGGAAACTGTTCTCGACATACTGATCCCGCGATAATCGATTCATACGCTGCTGAAACCCTACCAAGTGGGGAGGGTAGGGATGCGGAGGAGAGAAAGAGTGGGGCCAGAGATCGGCGACGGTGGGACCCATAGCTGCGACGGCGGGATCGAAGCTGAGAACTTGCTGCTGCATTGGAGTGGTTGCGGATGAGGGCTGAGGAGGGGGATTCTGATGAAAATGGTGGTGGGGCTTTTTCTGGAGCAGAGATAGCAGAAACTCTCCGCCGTTAGCCGCCGGAGGAGGCGACGGGTCACCTCCACCGCCGGCCATGACAGGGCGGTGATTCGAATTGGGGGTTTTTGCTTTGCTTAAATGCAAGCCAAGTGAGGTCTCTTCTGTTTCTGTGTCTTCTTTGTTCTATCTAATCTAATTGAATTTGAAGTATATCTATGTGATCGGTCTAAATTTAAGTGATTTAATTAACTTAAGTCTTAAGATCTCATTCGGTGTGGTCGCTGGAGCCGTAGCAGTATTTTGATCCGTTGGATGGAGATTCAACCGATGCGATGCGATGCGATGCGATCTGATCTTTGTTGTGTCCTCAACTGATGGCATCTTCTGATCAAAGGAACAGACCAGACCACTGTTAATTAGAGGCTTAGAGCATCCACAATGACAAGAACGTCTAATAATAAAATTATAATATTTTATTTATAAATTTAACGTATTATTTTTTAACTCAAAATTATACTACCTTTGTTTCAAAATAAGAAAAGATGTTAAATGACTTTCTTACCCTTAGAGCATCTCCAATGGAGGTTAATAAAAGTGTAATAACATAAAAAACTGTGCATTATACTCTTAATATCTCTTGTGTGAGTGTAACGTGTATTATGCGTATAATATATATTATGCGCATAATACATGATTGTTTTTGATACTTGTCAAAATTGTTTTTTCAACTAAATCAAAATGAATTTAATAATATTAAAATAATACTAATTTATATATAAAAATATCAAAGTGGGACATCCTATTACACTTCTAGAGTGTAAACCATTGTGGAGAGAAATTGATGAAAGTTAATAGACAATGTGGGTCCTACCTATTACACCATTAAAGTATAAACCATTGAAGATTCCCTTAGATAAAGACATAAAAATCATCATTACCAACCCATTATTTTTAGAGCATCCACAATGGGAGTGTAATAAGGGTGTAATAGCTTATAAGTTTAAGATTTGTAATATAATATTCATTTTGTAAGGGCATC
>JAYMTK010002406.1:0-13946 GCA_036897405.1 Pelargonium myrrhifolium | reverse complement strand
ATTTCCGTCCATTTTCGTCAGTTAACTTTAACGGAATTTGATTCTCTCTCATCATATGTCATGCACATAACTTTATAATTTTTATAAATACCAATTTCGCCATTCAGGTTAAGAACAAATTCGCCGAAAACTTTAAAATTTCAATTTCAAACAAATCCAACAAACACAAACCTAGTAGCAAATTCAACAAATCCTAACAAACCGATCCCAATTTTTACCACCAAACTCAAACCTTAACCCCCAAATCACTCACACAATCACAAATACAAGTATACAACAGAATCATCATCAACAACCAGATGCTAATACAACAACAACAAAGGCAGATCAGACGAAATCGAGAACGAGAATGAGAACGGCACGACGAAATCGAAACCCTAGCGGCGGCGCCAGAGGAAGCGAGGCGGCGGCGGAGGTCTTGGGAGGATCGAAGGCAGATCGGACGCGAGGAGGAGCTCTGCGCCGTGCCGAGGTCTGTCGCGGAGAGCGCGTCGGATGCCGATTTGAGATCGTCATGCGAATCCGCGAACAGTTCGGAGCACTGTTGGTAGATCTCGGCGAGTGACGGATCCAATGCCGTAAACGGAGGGGTGCAATGTGTTCATTTGCACAAGGCCCCAAATTTGTAGAGGGCCCCACTTATAGTTGTGTTATAGTTATCTAAGTGGGAAAAAAAATTCATTTTGTGTTTTAAATTTCAGTAACCAATTTTTTTGATAGAACTCCGGTAACCAATTAGTACATGCATTTAAATAAAATCCTCATTTTATATATGAAGATCATATCACCAAATATTAACCTTGATTATACTATAAAAACTGACAAATTATATAAAAATTGTTAGTTTAATTTTATATTTTATTATTATCAAATATTATAGTTGCATAAAAAGTTGCTATATCTTTATTTTATTTTATTTTTATGAAGTATAATATTAAGAAAGAGTAGTAATAATCTTAAGTCAATAATTATTTGGTTTAAGTTAGTTAAGCTACTAATGAAATTGTAACATCTCATTAATATATTTGGACGGCTCCCACAAATTCATTGGAAGTTAATATTAGACTTAATTTCTTTATTCTTATATATTTATTATACTATTTTTTATTAGTATTTGTATATTTACTTAATGTTTTAGGGGCCTAATTTTATTTTATTTTAAGGGGTCATTTGTTATAATAAAAAAAGACAATTAAACCAAAGTATTAAAGAAGCTAATTTTATTTTGTTCTAGCACAACCTGCACAGGGCCTCCAAAACGACTAAGACGGCCCTGGACGGATCGGTGGCCTTTCTCCGGTCCGCTTCTTCTTGTGCCTTCTTGGCCTCGCCAGAGTGAAATTTGATCTCCTTCACGAGGGTTGTGGTCGGCGTCACCTTCTCGTCGGGACCGAGTTTCGCGGAGATGGTTTCTTCGCAGAGCTTAGGGTCGGGGGTTTGTTTGCAGACCTCGGTGAGAGTGGGGTCCATGAGAGAGAAATGAGCAGGAGGCGGATTGTGGGTGGCGGCGGACTGGTGGCGAATCGAGGGCGGTGGCGGACGACGGAGGACGGAGAAGTGAAATGAAAGAGGAAGGGTTTGGTGGAGAAGAAGATTAGTAGAAGACTATCTTCTTTTTCTTTTCTTAATTTTTTATTATTTTAAATTAATATTATATCTTTATTATTTTAAATAAAAAATAAAAAGGAAGGATATTTTCATCTTTTTATATCTTTTTAACATTTAACTTATGGAATATCTAACGGAATGGATAAAACATCTAACAAGGTAGTAACGTGCAATGGCAGTAACATGCAAAACATGTATCTAAAAGGGTAGTAACGTGTAATTACCCCTTGTTATATTTAAGAATTTCAAGTACGACCCACCCAATTTATTAACTCATTAGAACAAAAATGAGTGTTTTTTTTTTTTTTGACAAATCGAAGTATTTCATTAAGCGTACAAATGATTCAAATCAAAATACAAGACAAACCAAAACAATGATCTACTTCTATCCCTACGACCATCATTGGACTTGGATACTCCCAAACAACCTAAGAGTCCTAAAGTCGCGGGTCGCTACAAAATCACCCAACACATAAATAAAACGATAATCTATAATACCATATGCCGAAAAACTTATTAGACTCAAGATAATCTATATACCCGCGAATCACGAATCCTTTCTCGAGACTCGAGATACTTATACTACACCTAAACCTTAAGCCTGAATACCACAAACAGAATGTCGGGTAAAAATACCAACATGAATTACTATGTCAAATTGTGGCTAACCACCCCCACAGGAGACCTTCCACTTCCACATCATTTTGGCGAGCATACGTATCGATCCTCAGGGTCTGCCTGGTCTAATTCCACCTTCTTTGAATGGTCTCTCTCGGCTTTCTCCACCCGCATCATCTGCATCCCCGCCGCCGGACCTGCCACCATCAAGTCGTACTATTCCGATGAAATCGCACATCTACAACCTCACCTGCAGCCACCATACAGGCTGAGCACACACCAATTGGTTTCGATTCATTTAGCATTGGGAACTAGGTCGATCATCACCATGAATCACCACCCTAATCAGACCTAGCCGTCGCCGCCTCCTCTCACTAACGTTTCCCTTTAACCCCTTTATCGTATTCCCCTTCCCTAGTTTAGAACAAAAATGAGTGTTAACATGGTGGTGGTTTATGAACCATGCATTTTAACAAATCTATACCTTGACCATATTTTTGCAGTACACAACACGTTTCAACTTCCAAACATTGTAAGTATTTGTTTAGTACTACTACTTGATGACTTCCAGGGGATAAAGTGTAGGAGCAAAAATAGAAGTTTGTTTGGTGAATTGTAGACTTTCATGGGAAGCTCCTTCCCTAATCCTTCAAGGTCAAAACTGCAGGAGCCTTGCAACTAGGAGGATAGAGAAAACCCAACTTTTTAAATTGACCTTTCTTTTTAGACAATTCCAAATTTTGAACCATGATATTAATTTAATAATTTGTGGAACAAAAATCACACAAAAATTTAGAACCCCAAGTACATGAAAGATCATTCATCCAGGAAAAAACAAAGACAAGAATTTCTTAAATACATGATGTTATGATCTTAAATACAAAATTGTGAAATTCTGAATTATTTTCTATCAATATGATGTTATGTTAAATTGAAATTGTTGTTTATATTGTGTAAGAGTGATTTGAACTAAGTAAATTACTGAGGCTTACTTTGACTGTCAATGTCATCCTACTATATCTTTGTAGCGTTCAATTACCAAGAAAAAAAATACAATGATATTTCTTGTTCAAACATAACTAAAGTTCTATTTCTAAAACCACAGGCCAGAGAATCACCATAGTAACTTATGCTGTCATTGTTAGTAGTCCATTGTGCCTAAGCAATGGCTCGGGTGAAGGTTCACGCCCTCTAAATTCCACAAAAACCTGAGATAAAACACAATACTACATTCAGAACACAAGCCAAGTAGAATACAAAGTTCCTCCCATTAATAAAGGGAAATATTGCAGTTCCTAACCTGTAGAGGTGCTTTTCCGCCTCCAAGAGCAAGAACTGTCTCACGGAACCTGTGCCCTGTGTCTTTCACAGCCTATTGCAAGATCATAACCAAGATAAGTAAAATCACCAAAACCTACTCCCGTGTTACAGAGATGCTCTAAGAACTAACTAACTAACTAACAATCCTTAATATGACCTTATACAGCAGTACTATGTTAGTGGCCGCTCTATTGGACAAGATAGAATCCAATTTGAATATGGAAAACCCTGAATTAACTTAGAGCCAGGCAGCTAGGGTATGCTTTTCCAAGTTCAATTAATTTCTCATACCTAATTGACCTTTCACCACCATCAATTAATAAATAAGACAATTTTTCTCCAATCTAGTTATAATCAATTTTAGTAATGGCCAACTAAAATGCTAATTGCTTAGGACTCCAGAGTATCAATAGCATTTAAGAAAATAAAAATAATAAGTAAGATGCAAGGCAAAAGAGGCTAGCTTTTTCCACCCTTTCCTCTATACCTGGTTGTTGTCCAATCCAGCATCCTCAAATGCTGAGAAAGCATCTGCTGACAGCACCTCTGCCCACTGCAATAATATAATACTAATATTACTCTCATCTAAGAAATACATTGCAAACGGAAGCAAAGGGGAAGGGGGCAAAGCAAGGATAAGAATCATTGCCTATAAGAAAATAACAGAATCTATTCTAGGAAGTGACCCCGTGTAGGAGTGTGGTATTGCCAACAAACAATAAATATTGAGCATTTGAGTTGCCCTAAAATAGGAAAATGCAAAGGCAGGATAGCTTTCCCAGAATTCAATATTGTTGAAATAGTTTGGTCCATGCCCAGCATTACTAATAAACCCTCACTAAAATAAAAAGGGAGCAACATGCTTTTTAGCGGTGATCATGGGGCTTGTACAAAAGAAAGAACAAAAGAATTACCTTATAACTGTAGTATCCAGCTGCATATCCACCTAAGGTTCCAAAATAATAATAATAACAATCGATAATCAGATAGTGTATCTCAATTAAATAATGCACTTAAAAAGTAAAAACGCTCCAAAAAGTATTAACAAGAAATTAATAGAATCACCAACCCGCAAAAATATGGCTGAAACTGCAAAGGAACCTGTCCTCAGGCAGTGGAGGGATAATTTGTGTTCTTTCACTAACCCTTCGATCAACATCATAGATGGTTTCTGATCCACCAGGAACGTAATTTGTGTGCAGATCCAGATCTAGACTAGCAAATTTTATCTGTAAAAAAGAAAATGACGAGAAATTACAAAACATGTGTATTCAAATACCATTGGGAAAATCTCGTATTCAAATACCATGTAAATAGTTCTCATACTCAACATTGACACCACAAAGGATAGTGAGCATTGCAATAGCTTGTATGCATCAATTAGGGGTAGTCAAAGGAAGACTCATATGCAACATAAAAGAGGAGATGCAAAGAAAGTAGTACATGACTGATCTGATAGCAATTACATTAACACATAAGTTAAGGAAATACATTGCATTAGATGGTACATAATGAGAGAGATACAAGTTAGTCTTGAGGCTGCACAGATTGTTGAAACTCGGCGTCCATTATGACTCCATCCATAATATGTACAACAATCTCTCCCTTGTTGAGATCCATCCTTTCGGACCTTACACCATTAACTACCAGCATCCCATCATAGTCCTTGACAATGTTCAATGTGAAGCCAGACAGTGAATCATACAGCACCTCCTTTCCCAAAGGTATTGTGGCAGAAGAGAGAATCCTAGGAACAGCCGAAAACCCCAATATGCGAGATATAGTAGCATATGTATCATTTACACTTAGACTCAAATCACGCTTGAATGCCTTTTCAGAAGGAAGGAAGACAGTAAAAGCAACATCTTCAGGAAGCATATCAATCATCATCTCCCCAAGTTTCCCTAACCTCTCCTCCTTTTTCATCGTTCCCAAACCTCCCTCTCCCTCTCCCTCTCCAAGTGATATATCTGGAAGTCTAAGCATGGAAATCATCACTATCAAAAGGCAACAAACGGACACCACCGCCAGAACAAAACTAATCGAATTCTTCATGAATAAGTCGCGAATCCGACGCGATTCGCAACTGACGCGCCACCGATCAGGTAAAAATCGCCGGAAACTGGATCTCAGTTTCTCCATCGCCGATCAGGTAACTTCTTTCTTACTTCCGTTTTCTTCACCATTTTCGCAATCGCAGTTCAGGAAGAGTCAACCCTATCTCCGCCGCCGCTGATGCTTGTGATTTGAAAATGGGTTACTAATTAGGGTTTGGGTTATAGACATATGTGTGTGGGCTGTAGTGCAGTTAGTGGGTTAGTGGGCTGGGTTGTAGAGTTAAATTCTAAAAAAACTAGTTAAAGGCTCATAAGCCCATTTTTATGAAATTGTCAGTTTAGTATATCTTTATTTATGCCAAATGAAAAATTAGCAATACATATAATATATGTATATATATATATTTAATAAGAGAAAAAAAAATCTCAGCCATGATTCTCAGCCAATAAATCATGGTCAATGAGGTGATATCACGTTCCTAATTAACACCCATACCCGTCCCAATGAATTTGTGGGCGCAGAGCACCCGTCCAATTAATATGGCCGAAAAACCAGACACTCTTTTAATAAATAAATAAACATTAATATTTTTTTTGAAGATTAAATAATATATTTTTTAATAAAAAGATTAAATATATTTTTTTGAATATTAAATAATTATATATTTAATGATATCAGATAAAAAGAACAACCGATACGTCTCCGACACGGCCCAGACTGAGTGTCGGTGTCCGACACGCGAATCGGACACGATTCGTCTCCGACATGCTACCGATACGTGTCCGATAAGCGAATCGTGATTTAAAAATTAAAAGAAAATAGAAAATATTTTCGACACGCCACCGATACGGCCTCGACACGCAAATCGTACGCGAATCGCGATTTGAAGTCAGTTTTTTTAATAAAAAAATATTATTTGACTACCTACCTCAGCCGAGATCAAGTTTCTCAGTTGCAATCGCCAGCAACTGAAACTCACTTTCTCCATCACCGATCAGGTAGATCGTTTCTTTTCCTACTTTCGTCTTCTTCACCATTTTCGGAATTGCAGATTAAGTATTTTCTTTTTATTTCGCCGTCCTCTTCACCATTTTCGCAATCGCAGCTCTACCGCCGCTGATGCTTCCGTGTGTTTTATTCTTTTTATTGTGATTTGAAAATGGGTTTCTAATTAGGGTTTGGGTTATAGACATGCCTATGGGTATGGGCTGTAGTGCAGTTAATGGGTTAGTGGGCTCATATAGGACTATAGGAATGAGTTGTATATTTAATATTAAAAAAAAAAAACTAGTTAATGGCTCATAAGCCCATTGTATGAAAATGTCAGATTAATATATTTTTATTTAGACTAAATGAAAAATTAGCAGTAAATATAAAATAAAATACATATATAATATATATTTTAAATGAATAAATAAACATATATAATATATATTTTTAGTAAAAAAATTCACGTGTCGGGTGCCATGCCGTGTCGGGATTTTTTGAGAATGAGGAATCACGTGTCTGAATCGCGTCGCGTGTCGGAATCGGTGCTTCATAGACTCCAAGTTGTAATGCTTTGAATGAACCAAAAGAGTTAATCGGAACAACATATTTTTCATAGCAATCCTCTATGGAAGTTATAACTTTAATATATTAAGAAAGGTAAAGCAAATCTAACCGACCCCCCCAAAAAAGTAAAACAAAATCTATGCCAAGAGAACTGATGCAAAAATGAAAACAAATTGATAAGTAAATAGGAGTAAAGCACTGACCTGACGAAGACTTTGAGAACCTGCACGGTAAGTCCTTGCTGCAAGGAGTTTTTTATATACATCTTCAGGGAGACTCTCCCCAGTTTCATAGTGCTTTGCAATACCCATCAAAGTATCCCTGCATAAAACACATGAAATAAACAACTCTTAATTCATGTAAACCGAAGAAGTATTAACAATGAAAATATATGCATAACAGCAATTTGACAACTTAAACTATCATACAACAGTAATATAAAATATGAATAGCCAGATTTTTTTATAAATCAAGCCAGCTCCACATAAATGATGATGTCCAGTACTACCAAACTGAATAAGTAATAACATTATATATATATATATATATATTTGCATGCAGAAAATATTGATACGAAAACAATTTTAAAATGTAATCCACATGCGTACATCTTCCCCAGATTCTTTTTTAACGAAAAATACTACTGTAACCAAAAACAACTTTGGTTGGACAAAAATACCTGTGGTAACACCAGTTTTCCATGAATTGAGATGGCAATTCAACTGCATCCCACTCCACCCCTCGAATACCAGCAACTAAACCTTCGTCCTGTTTGGTTAACATATGCTGAAGTGCATGACCAAATTCATGGAAGACAGTCTCAACCTACAAAATACTCCATCCGGTCACGAGCAATCAACACAAAATAATGAAAACTTGCGGCTCCAACTAAGCACACTCGGAATTCTCAAATACGTTAGCACATATCAAGATGCATTCTAAAAGATAGAAGCATCACCAACAATAAAATTATCATAATGGGTTAGCTATACATTGTTTTTTCCCACTTGGGTCCAAAACCCATTATTTCAAGCTAAATAGGAGCATGAGCCAATCTCCTCCAACACGGATGCTAAGCAACCTAACATAACCAACTCATAATCCCTCACTTCAGGGAACCATGTACTCAATATGAGAAACCAACCTTCAATTGACAATATCTTAATATACTCAACATGTGTATATGATTTCACATAAGAAAAAAAGTTAGCAGACAATTGAAAACAATGATCTAAAGCCAAGTATTGTAGTTTTATCCATCCTGTTCCATAGGCACTCTGGACCAACCCCAGACCCTTAACTTGAATGACTACAAATAATCAAATGAAACAAAGTACAAAGTGTATATTTATTGACTAATGTATTTAAACTTACCTCCCGAAATGTCATAAGACTTGGCTTGTCACCCACTGGTGGTGATTGGTTGCACACCATGTGAGCAACAGGCAACCTAGCAGAAGTACCATTGCGTGATAATACGCGGCTGCGGCCAATGACCTCATCCATCCATGCACCTCCCCTTTTTTCAGACGGGCGAGAATATGGATCAAAGTAAAAATATGCAATCGGACTACCAGAAGAAGAATCTTTGACGCAGTAGAATCTAACATCCATATTCCAAACCTAGAAATCAACTGTGAAATCAGTACTGTATGACAGGCAGAAATGCAGAGCAACAATGCAGAAATTAGTCAAGAAAACTACCGGAGCTAAACCATCAGCTGGTTCAATACAAATTCCAAAAAGAGTGTCTGCAAGGCTGAAAAGGCCATCCATAACCTTTGGCAATGAGAAATATGGCCTTAGCTCTTCCTATAGCACACAAGAGAACTGAAGCCATAAGTTTTTCGGTGGCAACACAGAAATAATACATATACATTGTGGAAATAAATAGAATGTGAAGTCAATCCTCTGTATCTAGTAAGGCCATGATGACAAGGCAGGGGTCAAACCCAAAAAGGATTTGAACTTAATATTGACAATATAATTATAGTCATTCTAATTATGTCCCCAAATCTAAACAAATGACACAAACACACACACAGAACCTCATTGATATCATATTTTGACTCGCGAAGCCTCTCAGCCCAAAAGTTGAGGTCCCAGTGCCTTAAATCATTAGCTTCTGCAGCACCTTGCTCCTTGGAGAAATTTTGTAGGTCTTCCAAATCTACAAAAATCAAATAAGTTTTCATCAGCGCAAGAAGAGTTAGTGCCAGATTCTACCCATTGAGAGGAAACTTTTTATCAAAATAGGATAACTTCATGACCAGAGCTTCAACCATAAGGTTATTTAGAAGTTTGATCTTATTAGGAAAAGCAAAGAGCCCAAGTAAGTTCATGGTTGGGTTTCATTTTGTAATACTGAATAAGGAACTCCAAAATCATATCCATCAAAAGAGTCTACAAGTTTGCAATACGTTTTATACATCCACGGTAATGGTGATCGAAGATAATTAAGAGTCAAATTCCATTGTAAGAAACAGACAGAATAAGTACACTAAAACCACTGTAATATACATGCATAACAGCAAAAGACATTGAAATTTAGGGAAAAAGAAATAGAAACAGAACAAAACATATTACAACAATAAAAAGAATTCATTCCATATAAATAAAGCACCTTATGAAGATTAAATTCACCTAAAACATGAAAGATGTATTAAATAGCGACCCATTCAGTAGCAAAGTACTTTACCTTTAACTGCAGGATCCCAAGAAGCACTACGAAGCTTTTCCAAAAGCTCCCGTGCTCTATCGACAGTAGCCATTTTGGTTGCCATGCTAATCTGATAATATATGTTTCAGTAAGCAAATAGAAGAAACACATTATTAAACATAGCAAGCCTATGAGAGAAATATATTCCTATTTATCTGTGATCATACCTCAGCATAGTTATTGTAGTTGAGAAGCTTAGCCTTTTCCAACCGAAGCTTCAAAATTTGGTCGATGATTGGTGAATTATCCAAATCTCCACTTGAAGCACGAGTTATATAAGCTCGGTAGACTTCTTCACGCAAAGCTCTATTTTGAGAATGCTGCAAGACAGGGAGAAAACTTGGTGCATCCAATGTAAATACCCATGGCCCATTCTCAGCAGTTGCATCCTTGTACCCCTGGCAAGACAGATAAAATGAATAAACACATCGATAGAGCATAAACAAAACAATTAAACCTAACTTGATCAATGAAACAAATATTGAGAAATAAAAGGGATGTAAGATAACTGAATACCTTAGAAACTGCTGTTTGCGCAGCCAAACCAAGAGCACTAGCAGGCAATCCTGCTACATCTTTCTTCTCTGTTATTAATTTCTCGAATTTCTTTGTAGCATCCAAAACATTCTCCCCAAATTTGTGAGATAGTTTTTCCAATTCCTGCAGATCAACCAATGGTAAATAGCAAGAAATGGGCCCGCAAAAACCAGAGAAAAACCACTTTTAAAAAACACATTATTTGCTCTCCAGTTTTCATAATTACAACTTAACCGCCAATTCTTTATTATTCAAACGCGAAAATGAAGAAGGAAGGAGAAAAGTGATGCCTTATAGTTCTGAGGGAAGAAAATGCAACAGCTAACCAACTTTAAGAAAAAGAGCAATATTTTTTTGTGCTTCAGAACCCATATTAGCATACTGTCAAGGGTTGGAAAGTATTTTAAAGGAAAGGTTTGTTGATTAAAACAGGAAATCAGGTTGCTAAAGGCCTATGTTATTCAAGAAGCTGGTATAATGGATTGTAATTAAATTTTGTTGAGAGACTATAACCCTTTACTTTGCATATAAAATGAAAGCAACTAAGTCTGAAGGCAGAGATCCAAGAACAAATATTGTACTGCCTTTTTCTAATAATCACCTAAAGATAACAGCTCTAGCCGGTCAAAAAAAAAGAGACAACAGCTCTATCTTTGAGTTCTGCAATGAAAAACAAATTCTGGTTGATATATTTATGTACAAGAGAATGTGCACATTTATAAACATGAAGCATGGTGAATGGAATAGAAATCATAAGTCAACAATGAAAGAATGATAGATGATGGACAACATATCACAAAAAGAAGCACAATTTATTTTCTTAAAACCAAATGACTTTATGCATTATAACTTAAAAGGCACCTGTTCAATTTTGTTGAATTGTTCTCTTTTATCATCTTCAAGAGCTACACCACTAAGAACTGCATCCTTTACTTGCCCTGCATAGACACGTAAAAGAAATTTATGAAGTGATGTCAAACAAATATACTCTAAAACATAAATTCAAATAAGTAAATGACATAACTACAATAGTTGCTGACAAAAAAAGTCTAAAATAACAGAACGACGTGCCATGAGTTCATGAACCAATAATTAGGCAGTCTTCCAAGTCAATTCTAGTTTCAAATCAATTATCTATTTGTAGAGTAAAGTAACTAAACTAGTAACAAAACAAAAGTATGATGCACACATTTAATTTGCTATGAGAGCACAATGAGTTCTCAAACAGACTTGACCATGACTGGTAAGGTAGGGAACCAAATAAATCAGCAGCCTAATAGATAATCAATTGGCTAGGGGGCAAACCAATTAAAGTCTAAACAACAAGATTAAAAATTATATGAGTATGACGAGCCTACTGCATACCTAACTTTTTACATAATCATGCTAGCCCTTTCTTCTAGCAATCAGGATGGTCATATACATCTAGAAAGGAAAAAAAAAGCCCCAAAATGAGGGATGCAGCTGATGCAAGGATATTTGCTTAGCCGTTTGTACTCAATTACAAAGCCAAACACAGTGTAAAGCAAAATGGTATTAAGTTTGGACACAACTTCCCAGAAACAATACCTGATGCATCCCTGAGAGTGTTCTACCACAACGATGTTGCGCCATTTACGCTAAGTGAATCTTACATATTCCCATATAAAAGAAACTTTAAGATGCACATACCTTCAACTACTCGTTTACGAGCATCACTCAGTGTCTGCCACTCAGGGGATTGTTGAATAGCTTTAAACGCATTGTATATTGGTTTACTCTGACCCAACTTGAGTGCAAACTTGACTTTCTCGGGCTGGAAACCAAGAACAAATAGTAAGAGAACAGAAATGAAGAGGGGAAATCTAGATCATTTGGTTTGGGACAATTTATTTAGAGAAACAAGATTCTAATTTTGAGACAGAGGGAGTGCAATTTTCTATATCAATTATTCATTTAAAGCTTATACTAACTTCTAGGTAGGCAAAATGTCATTAATTCAGTCACTCTAGAGTTATTTTCCTCTTCAACTTGCCACAAGTTCTTACATTTATAGCTTTCTGAGCTACATTATCAAACTGGTTTCTCTTTAATTCGGGACAAGAGTGTAATATTAAAAACAATTAAAGACCATACCTGCACTTCTTCAATGGCAGCACGAAGCTCAGCAGAATCCTTAACCGATTTAAGATGATTAACCATCCCCCAAACCACCGATAATCTATCGAAAATCTTCTCCAGCGGCTCCACCAGCCTATCCCACGACGGCTCCACAGTCCTCTCCAAATCATCCAGGTCACTCTCCTACACAAAAGTCAACAAAAACCAATAAAAATCAACCAAAAGCCACATCCCCATTTAAGACAAAACAAGTCAAAAGCTCACCAGTTTCTTGAGGAGAGCTCGAATCCCGGGGCGGACGTGCTTGGCCTCGACGGCATCGAAAGGTGGGAAGTCGAAGTCGGCCAAGAGGGGATTGTGGTGGATGCCCTCGTCGAGTGAATCGGAGGCGGCCATGGATGGAGCTTGGAAAGCGCGGGTAGAGATACGGAAGGGTAGGGAAGAAGATGGAGAGGTGCGGAGACAGAAGGAGAAGGAAGAGGACCAGAGAGGACAAGGAAAGGATTTGGGCAATTGATTGGGAGAAGAGGCGGGAAGGCAAAAAGGTGGGCGTCTTCTGAGTCGCAGGAGAGAGCGGGACGAGGAGAGGGTGATGCGAGTGGTTGTGGTGGTGGCCATGAGCATGTTGGCTATAGCAAACACTGTTGCCAACAAAACAACTTTCTTTGGAGCTAACATTTCTTTGTTTTTCTCATTTTAGAACAAGTCTGCGGATCCTTGGATTTTTCTATCTTCATTATCCTAGGGCTGTGGGTGTTTTAAGAAATTTGGGTGAGCCCAGGTGATGTGGCACCACACATGGAGAGTTCTGATTGGACTGTTGCATTGCATATGTGAGAATAAACAGAAATTCATTCCATTAATCACGAGATTAATTATAGACAGGAAAGATCTTATTTAGTCCCTGAATTATTCATTCTGTTCTATTTTAGTCTTGAACTTTATTTCGTTTGTCTACGGTTCCTCTTATTTTTGTTTTGTTACCCGTCAGTCCATGCCGTCAACTTCCTAACAGAATCCGTTAAATCGTAATAAAAAAATATTAAAAGTCTGAAATTACTCTTTTGTCCATAAAAATGAAAATGAAGAACTTTGATAATTCCGGCAGCCGGAATCATCAAAGTTTGTCAGAGTATAAATTATTTTTGTAAAGAAAACAAATGGGATAATTGCAGATACCCCCTCAAACTTTGAAGATTTTGCACATACACCCCCTTAACATTTTCCGTGAGTAGATAACCCCTCAACTTGTAAAAAACCGAATTCCGTTAACTTTTCCGTTAAATCTAACGGAAAAACACTCTCTCTCCTCACATGACTTGCACATGACTTGTTATTTTTGTAAAATACCAATTATACCCTTCTTCTTCATTTAAACTCTATGTTCTTAATAGGGATAATTGCAGATGACCCCCTCGAACTTTAAAGGTTT
>JAYMTK010002405.1:0-13948 GCA_036897405.1 Pelargonium myrrhifolium | reverse complement strand
TAAAATGGAACAAAATGGATAGTTCAGGGACTAATACGGATCTTTCTCCAAATATAATATATAAACTACCCAGCAGTTCACCACATTGATAAAAAAAAATATTGTGCAGTCAGCAGTTCTAAGTTAATAATACAAAACCCAAAGTCATAACAAACTAGGCAACAAATGAAAGTCATTTTTGCAGGAGCTCACCTGATACACATTTTCAAAACCAGCACCCTTTGACCTGATATAGGCAGATGCCATCTCACACCTAATTCCACCGGTACAGTACCTGCAATATATGCCAAGTACCAAAAAACAAGAGATAAAATTACACAAACTTCACAAAATACTTGTTAGATAACAACCCAATAATTAGCAAGTTCTCACAAATGAAAGGTTAACAAATGAGTAAATAACTGAACAAAAAGTTACAGAGGAATACTCACATAAGAACACGCTTTCCTCGCAATTTTTCAGAATTATTATCTATCCAGGAGGGAAGATCACTATACTGCCTAATTTCAGGATCCAAAGTTTCCACACTCGGTGTATCGAACTTCCCGATTCTTGTTTCATATAAGTTCCTTGCATCCAATAATACAAGACTTTCATTGTCAACTGAATCTTCTTTGTCGAAAAGTTTCCCTGGGAATCATAAACATAATCAGCATACATACATACCATGGCATGAATCCTTATATGATGACTGCCAAACATAATTACATAACTGAAATGGCAAATTAAATACTATGACAAAACATTCCAGCAAAACCAAAAAAGTTGTACCATGGCAAGAATTTAGAATCTATAACAAGAATGATTGTAACTTCTTAACAGTGCATAATACCACAAACAAACTAAAAAGCAACAACATGCAGGACGATTCAAAGAGGTAAGAGTGTTACCAGAATCATGTAGGACAGAATGAAACTCTGCAGCAGAAAGATGCTTCCCAGCATTTGAAATTTCTGGTGACTTCAATAGAGGATGAGAACTAAAAGTAACCAACTCCTACAAGCAACATAATATGATAGCAATTGCAATGATAAGAGTTTCACATAGAAATCTCAAGTACTAGAACAGTAACACATCAAGGAATAGGACAAAATAGCCAAAACCTATGTTGCACGGATACGGCAACCGAGCTAACGTACCGATATCCCGTACGTACTGGATACGTATACGGGAAAATACGTTGAAAATACATATCATATTCTTTACCTCACGTATCTGCTAAAAACAAGGGGAAAAAGAAAAGGAAACCTACAAATACAGCCAGTTTGCCACACGAAACGGAGTAGATCAGTTTAGTTATGCCTTTTTAATATATATGTTTTATTATTATCATTATAGATGAGTTTTATAAATAAAAATATACATGATATTTTATATTTTTATTTATTTCTATAAAACGTATTGTAACGTATCGTATCCTACATTTTATGAAAATTGCGTGTCGCCGTATCCGTGTCGTATCGTATTGCGTGTCCCGTATCCGTATCCGTGCAACTTAGGCCAAAACACACGTGTAGAATTACAACAAAAAGAACACGTGCACTGGAAATAAAATCATCCTTGGCCACAGCTAAAAGTATTCCGTAGAAAAATATTCCTCTACTACTGATAGTAGAAAATGGCTTGATTAAGAGTAGCATAGGATGACCCTATTGATAAAAATAAAAAGAAATTGGCTGTCTTTTCAACAGCAGGTGAAATTTTTAGGTCCAATATTACATTCAAGCTGAGCCCACCCACTCATACCCCCACTTCAATCCCACAAAAACATAATTTGCAATCAATAATGTAAAGTATTGGTGCAAATCCTAAAACAAGTCAACATGGTCCACGAGGGGTATTGTCTACATGAAACATAACATTCCATAATGCTAATTAGCAATTAGACTATCTCTTCACTCCTCCCATTACACCAACACATCCAAGTCTTGCTTGAGCTGCATAGGGGATGGAGTTCATCTTGAATCAGGATTAGAGTTTGGTAACAAGTAAAAGGTTTAGTGTCTTGTAAGGGAAATGTATTTGGAGCAATTATACATATCCAAGGTCATTTCACATACTACACCAGTTTCATGTCAACAAACAAAAACTCCTCAATCCTAATCCAACAATAACTGACTAACAGTATAACCCTATAACAAAATCAAAATCTCACCTTGACAACTCTAATGGAGAGGGAAGTGAAGCCACATTCTCTGGCGACCTCGTCATTCAATGGATGATCAGAAGACGCGAGCTTAAAATCAGTACCTTCAAACACACTGTAACACTTCACAGCTTCAACGTGCTTCTCCAGAGAGGATAGCTTCCCACCGACCTAACCAATACCAAGCCCAAATTCTCAAAATTCAACAAAACCAATGGAATTGCGAAGCATCGAATTCACAAAAAAGCTTACGGTGACGTTAACGCCATTGGGAGCGAGACGGACGCGTCCGAGGAGGGCGAGAGAGGTGCAGTTGGAGTCGTAGAAGGAGACGAGCTCGTCGAGGTCTGGAATGGTGGCGTACTTGTAGTACAGCAAAACTCCGTACTGCTCTTGCTCTGGCTCTTCGTCTTCTCTGACTCTGTTATCGGCCATTTTTGAAACTCCGAAAGCTTCTGGTTCTTTTGGCCTGAACGAGTGAGAGAGGAGTTGTGGACGGTGGAGCTGTTACCGGAACTGTGTATGAGCCCTAGTGACAGTGACTGAGCAAATTTCCACCCACAGACACAGTGGATTCGGGTCGGGTCGGGTTGAACAGCGGGTTTTAGAACATAAAATAGCGGGTATACCGACCCGGTTTTTTTAGGATAAAAAAAACGAACCCTATATTTTTAGGGTCGGATTGCAGATACCCGCGGGTATGGATCCATTTTGCTGGCTTTAGTTCAATATTGTTTTTTTATTAATTACAGTTTATTGTCACGTACTATACTTCATTTGTGCTTCAATGTACTCGATTACAAAATTAACTAATCACTGTTATCAACTTTCCAAACATTTGCAAATCATTTTTCCGTCCAACTGTCGTCAGTTAAAAGATAAAAAGACAAAAATGACCCTAACATTTCATAAATGTAGAGCAGTGAAATGTTAGAAGTGCAAAGAGAAAAGTAGTGAAATGTTAGAGGCATTTTCGTCTTTTCAACTTTCATCTGACGGCAGTTAGACGGAAAACTTATTTGCAAATATTTGGAAACTTGAGGGCAATGAATAGTTAATTTTGTAATTGAAGGTAACGAAGTACGAATAGGGTATAATATCGGGTAGTGAACTCTATTTAACCATATTTTTAACCCTAATGTTTTTATTAGCAAGCGTACAAATACCGAGACTCGAACCTCAGACCTCAAGGGATCAATTGTCGATTCTCAAAATGAAACAGTACATTACTTCTATAAGAAAATTATCCAAACAGTATATTATGTTGATCCATAAAATACTTGATAAAATGAAACAAAATAGATGATAAAATGAAACAAAATAGATGAAAATCTTCTGCAACAATAAGAATGTATTGATCCATAATTCCAAAAAAAAATACTATAAAACATACACATAAACAAACTCTATCAAATACAATGTTGCTTCCACACAAGGTAGCATCAATAAATAAAAATGACACCTTTTTCTCCTATGAAATATAGAAACACAAATAAACATGCAAAACCCGAAAGTTTTTACGCCTTGAGGCTTCCACCAAATACCGAAGACTCGTAAATAAAAGAACACTTCCGTGCCAGACCAAAAAAAACCCTGACCCTTGGCAACGAGGGGGATACAAGCACTGTTCGAAAATTTGCCAAAACCAAAAACACGAGCGAAGAAGCCTCCTATAAAGCTAGAAAACAGGCTCCTAGTTCAACACTACCATTTTACCCGAATTTGAAGCCACCTGTAGGCACGTTGGCCTGGTTGGCACCAAAGGCAAAGCCTGGCTGATTTCCATCCCCGCCTTGGATATTTTGCTCCTCCTCTTCTTCCTCGGCCCAGTATCTCTCCAAAATCTTCACGACCTTTTCGTATATCTCATTGTTGTCATGGGTCTGCAAATTCTCGATCTTTTCCAGTCCTTCACATTCATCAATCATTTGTGCATAAAGATTGACCCCGTCGTTCATTCCCATGTCTTTGTCAGCCTCCCCCACCTTTAGAATGTTCTCAAGCCCCTCGAGGCACACTGTCACAATCCTTGGGTCCGGACAGATTAAAAGATCACAGAGTGGTTTGATGCAACCTTGGCTCACCAGGAATCTGCAAGAAACGTAGATTACATACTTGGCAAATAGGACTCTCATGTTGAGAGAAAATGTATAAATTCAAGTTTTATATGGTGAGGCTTTGTGGTCAGGACCTCACTGAAAGTGGTTCAGAAAATTTCTCGTATAAAAGAAAACTAGAGCCATCACATTGACATCATTGGAGGTTCAATTTTGAAGTGGCCAGTCAAAAGTTAACATGATACCAGGGTTCTCATTATTTACTAGCAGCTTGGGAAGCCAACCAGAGAAACCTAAAAGATAATACTCGAGGAGCGGGAAAAGAAACAAATTAACAAGAAAAATAAGGCACAAGAGAGAGCATATCATGGATATGTGAATCCCATGAATTCATCTACATGTGAAAGCAAATATCTCTACGAATTACAAACATGTACGTATTTACGTTTTTGTGTGTGCGCATGTGGAGTTGAAAAGCAAATAACTAAAAAAGAGAGAACATACTGAATCTGTTCATTAGATCCTCCAGAGGTGGCATTTGAGATGGCCCATGCTGCTTCCTTTTTGATGTCAAACTCTGCATGTTGGAGGAGGTGTACAAGTGGCAGGATGATATTGGCCTCAATAACAGCCTATTCCAGAAAGTGTGAAAATAAACAATCATTAAGGAGGAAATTACTTTATTTGTTCGTGAAAAAATATTGAGGTTGCTAAAAGCAACGTATTTGAGCCAATAAAACATAGCATAATTTCTGCAACACCAGATACAAAATCTTATACTCCCTCCTGTCCCAAAATGAGCGTCCTCTTCCCTTTTAAGGAAATTAGTTATGTATGAAATATGAATAGTAATCCTTGTAAAAAATTAGTTAGTGTCACTTAAGTTTGTTATAACACATATTCATACGGTTACAAGAGGATATGTACAACACGAACTAACTTCTATTTTTCCCAAAATGGAAACCAAGAGTCTAAGGTACTCATTATGGGACGAAGGGAGTATAAGATTATTCAAATATACCAGCTTTATTCGTCACATATTGACTCACAAAAGAACCTTCATCTGAGTGTGTAAGATAATAGGAAACATGCCTGTATTTGACCTCTATTCCCAGCTGTGATATTTGAAATCGTCCAGCAAGCTTCTTTCTTGATGCTTTTTTTGTGATTTTGTGTGAGAAGTTGATAGAGACGAGGAAGCACTTGGTTGTCGATAACAAACTGTTTCATACAGAATAATTTTAATTAACATGAAAACAAAGAAAGATTACACTACAAAAATGACATTCAATATCAGATAGAGACGAACACACCTGTGTCTGAGTATCATCGCCAGTAACAATGTTTCCGATGGTCCGTAGGGCAGGTATCAGAACTGTAGCCGAAGGATGACTGGCAGAGAGACATTTCAGTCGGTAACATTATCAACAAAAGAATATAAAAACATGGAGGATAATTTTCTAGCAATTTTCAAAATGATGGTTATGCTAAAAGTGAATTCGCACGGATCTGGACAATAATTAAGAAGCTAGTAGAGGACAGGAACTTACAGCAGAAGCTCCACAAGTCGTGGACAGACACCTGCTTCAATGACAGACTGAATTTTTTCATTTGGACCATCTGAAAGATATGAGAGGGCCCAACAAGCATCTGTTAGAACTTCCTCATCATTTAAGTGGATAAGTTGCTGGAGAACTGGAAGCGCAGGCTTCACCTGACAAAAACCAAGCCAGATATTTTAGAGTTGAGATACGCGATCACCCGAATGAAGACAATGATGACTACCATAAGACCAACTAATTGCTGTAACTACAACTGCATAGTTCTCGCAAACTCCAAAAACTATGCAGATGACTCCTACCTGCTCAAAAGGGGTTGGTGGCTTGCCACGACAAAAGTTTGATAAAGTCCATGTAGCATTTCTCAGCATGGAAAGTTTCATATGCTCATTTAACTGAGCTAGTAATGGCACAAGAGCACCTTGACCAAGAACAAGATCTCTACAACTTGGGGAATCACCAGCAACATTACCCAAAGCCCATACTGCCTGTTCAAGAGACAAGTAAACAGCTCAAAACAAGGGGTAATTGAACAAAGAGAATTTGGGAATTTAGATAATTAAAATTTATAGTGAAAATGTTTAAAATAGAAACATATTCACCTATGGCACACACAGAAAGCGTTTACTTTCAATAGAGCTTCACAAAGTTACTCGTGAAATATAGAAGCAGAAAGTTTTTGTGTTGAAGCATAACTAAGATTTCATAATTCAAGTTTTTAATAAACATAATAGATCATACTATTGGTAATGGCCACTATGTTCTTAAGTAGCATAAGAGGATAAAGAAAAGGAGGCAAGAGTCAACCTGCTCTCTGACATCATCACTGGCAGAGCTAAGAAGTTGAACAAACATGGGGACAGCCCCATGCTCAATGACAACTCGTGTATGCTCGGATGTTCCTGAGGCAACATTAGTTAACGCCCATGCAGCCTCAAACTGCACACAAAAGCCAGTTTTAGCAGTATTAATATCTTTGTACTAATAGTTTTGACTGAGCAGGAAAAAGAAGGTTCGGCTAATGGTTCATCATACTTGCAGTTGGGGTAGATCTTGCCTTGCAAGAAATTCAACAAATCGGGGTATGACACCAGCTTTAATTACTTCATCAATTGGAGGACTGCGCTCTACACAAGCACAAGAAATGCAAGTCAACAAATAAACAAGATACACTACATGATAAATAACATGCTTCTACTGCAAGAACCACATTTATACCAATTGATAATAGCTTTCTGAACTGAGTAGTTGCTTCCAATTGTGCTGAAGGATCATCTGACCACACTCCTTGAACCATCAAAGGAATGCTTTCCAACTGGTAGAGAACTCGAAGAATAAAAATGAACGTCATATATTAAGCATGTTGTGGCAAACAATAATAGAACGCTCGAGCTTCCAAATAGATTTAGCAGAGAAAAAATGCACTACCTTCATATATAACAAACTCAATGCATATTAAATCAATTAAAATTGTTAGGTTTGGGGAGAAGAAAAGGACAGAATTGCTTGCTTATTTCTTTTTAATATTACACTGTCTATTGATTGGAGAGGAAAAGGCCTTTGCCTTCCCTTCATTGTCCCTCAAACCAGAGACTTTAGCTGCACTAGTGACCTTTAAAGTGAGAAGGAAGAAAGAAATGAAAGAGGATCAACCAATAGCTTCCAGAAGAATGAAGGCGCTAATAACTTAACAGAGGGTGACGAGTCGATAAAAAATATACATCCAACTTGTTGATTACTAGGGCTTATGACAGGTTAGCTTCAAATCACTGTTATAACATTTCAGCCTACTAGCTAATTCAATTATATTAAGCTCAAAAACACAGATATTTACTGCAGAACACACTGGTCCCTGTACTTCCATAAATCCAAATTCATTTTGCTAAAAACCTCCAATCTCCAGTTATTTGATTTCTTTTACATGAAGCAAACACAATGTTACATATCAAGGTTCAACACATACTTCCAAAATTGTTCCTTGGGTTCCATAGATTCTAAACAGCATATCTATCCTTCCCTCGACACAACTAATACTTTCATTCGGGGATTTATATTGGATTTATTTAAAAATAACAGAATGATGTCAATAGTTTAAATCTTTTTATGCCAAAAGAAGTACGAAGTCACACTTTTGAGCATGTAAAATTCAAATTTTCATCACACACTTGTAAAATATTTATAAATGGTTTCACAACACCAGTAGTAAGAGGATCATAAAGTTCAAATAATTTATAATACACATGAAGAGAGCATGATTGAAATCTCTAAGTAGAGATTCTAGGCAATCATAAATGTATGAAGCCCTCACAAAAGTTGTCATGACAACGGGCGGCAAGCACAGGAGAATTTTATCTTCCAGACAGCCAAATAAATGGCATGAATGGAACCAGAAATTGTTCTACTTTCTAACATTAGCAAAGTTCAGTGAAGCACTAAACCCCTCTTTTAATAATCTTAAGGAGGCTGTCAGTCTTAGAAAAAGAACATCAAACAACACACTATAACAACGATATACTTTAGGCGAACAAAGTTAATAGCCAATAGGCAATGTCAATGGAATAACAACTCTCATCTTGAAAAAATTTCACTAGCTAAAAACCTTAACCATATATTACTTGGGTTCAGCTGGATAAATCCTTCTTCTCCATTCAACCCTATCTAGAGTCATCTTCCTAGGGAAATCCCTAATCATCAGTATCCATATCTTTTTATACCTCCCTTTGCCTTAAAGGGCATGCACCTCAGAACAAATATCTCCTCCCAGCTGAGAAATCCATAGTCCTTTGCTCAATATGATCGAACCCTTTCAATCATGGTTTACTAATTTTACCACATATTAGAGCCACTTCAACCTTTTCAAATAGGTAATCACTTTCACCTTCCTACATCCTCTCGTCAATCAAATACCATAAAGCCACATAGAAAGGAGTATCCAAGTTTCATAGGCAATATGCACATCATATTGTTAGCTTCTCTAAGAAAAAGAACCATCTTGTCTGCTGTTATTAAGCAATCACTTAATAGCCAAATTTGGGAGCTGATAAACTACAGAACAATCTATAAATGTTTCAAAGTTTACTGTTTTTTTCGAGGACCAAAATCGAATGTTTATTCCAATAAGGAGGTCAACTGAAGATAGAGCCAACAATGAAATTGCTAAAAATAGCATAATTGGAAGGTTCGGACTTCTTCACTCCAATAGTTGTAGAGAACATTCTGATTGGGCAAATACTAGAGAAGAGTAGACCTAGCAATAAATATAACTAATCCTCCAAATTCAATGTTTCCTGTTCATTATCCATCAATTTCCCCAGAAACAAACAAAACCCATAACATCAACCTCAGATCAGCAAAACAAAACCCACTAAAAATTCACAAAATTCAAAAGACCAAAAACACAACCTAAAAACACCCCAATTCCCCCACACGCTCAAAAAACAAAACCCACCAAATCAAAACCCTAAAAAAAACAACAAAAAGCATTCAATTTTGAGATTCGAAACGCAATAGCAGCAACAACAGAAAAGTACCCTCTTCTCTATGGTGGCGGCGCTGTTCTGGGAGGCATCGACAGGTTGCTGGGACTGGAGGAGAAGACCCTCCCTCCTCTTCTTGAGCAGATTGTCCTCGCGCTTGTTCTTCCTGATCTCGACCAAATTGTCCTCCCTCCTCCTCCGAGCCTCGTCCGCATCCACTCCCGTCTTGTACGACTTCTTGCGTACCTCGGTCCGGGTGCTAGGCCTCAGCGACATTGTTGCTCCTCTTCTCTGTGTCGCCTTCTGCGATTGCCCTCAAAGTGTTCGACTAAATGCCTCAGTGAAGAGGAGAAGAGAAGAGATCGCGAAGTGCGCGAGCGAAGCTATATATATGGACGGGTTCGGGTATGGGTTTGGATCCGGGTTCGAGTTCGGTTTTGGATTGTGTTCTGTATTGGCTGCCAAACCAACAACAACTAGTGGATTATCACAGATCACTAATCAACAACATTCCACACCATGTAGTTGCATGTTTTTTTTACTAATTAATGTTGAATAAATTAAGAGTAAAATGTGTATCAGTTGACTGATATAATTTTACATCATTTGTAACTTAACCAAGCCAATGAGGTGACGACACCTCGTTAAATTTCACTTATACTGACCCAAGTGAATTTGTGAGAGCGGAGCGACCCGTCCAGATCTATAATTTTAAATGAGGTGTCATCACCTTATTAATACAACTGATATAACTTTATATCAGTCAACTGATATACATTAAACCCTACAATAATGATGTACTTAATTATGTTCTATTATCCTCCTTTAATATGCACTTAATTAACAAGGCTATTATCCTCATATCAACCTTTAATTAGTTAGTGAATATGTACTTTAGACATTATCTTTCTATATTTCTGACATAGCAAGGCTCGTGATCAGTTTATTGATTTTAGATTTCAATTTGTTTCTTAATCACAGAGATGATTTAGTTGCAATGTCCATCATTGACAAATTATTTAGGTTTACACTATACAAACCTCATTTTAAGTTTGAAAAGATTGAAAGTTAGTGACAAAAATAATGGTCTTTTTCCAGTTGTTGATGGTAAGCTATTTCATATATATGTAGCCAAAAGTTGCATCCTAATATCTGTCACCTAAAGGCTAAACACCTTGATTATCACCCTAAACCCTTCACTTTTTTCTTTCTCAATAATACTAATTTGCATAGCGACCATTGAAATTTTTACAACACATGATCCTGAATAAATATACCACATTAATGATAGCTAGCTGCAAAGCCAGAGGTACGTCTTGACGGCATGCAAGGGCGCCAGTAGTGTAGATCAGAGGCAAAGCGAGGTCGGTTTTGGTGTGATGTCTGACAGTAGGAGAGCAACGGTGGAGGCGTCATGCGGAGGACGAAGGTTTGCTTAACGGAGACGTGATATCTGGCAGATGGTGAAGGTTCTCCAGTCACAAGCACAAATCTAACTTAGACGTCGAGGCTGTTTTGTTCCGATGATATAGAAGAATGACAGAGAGCCGTGTGATGGCCGAGACCTATTACTGATAAAAAAAACTCATATTAACTCATTTTTTTCTTAATATTTTTTTGAAAAATTAAAACAGCTCAAAGGGCATGAGGAGCAACTATTTTTGGTTACTAAAAATAGCTCAAAGGGCAGGGTCCTCCCCATCATTTGTGCATCACCATCCAATCAAAATCCAACACACCAAGCAATTGAAGAAACCCTAATCTCAAAGCCCTAATAATTTGGTAGTACCTTAAATTGGGAGGTAGTGTTTGGTCTAGGCCACGTGTACTTATTATGATGATGTGAACCCACACCAGTCCTCTCCTAGCCCTAGCTATCTAGGGCATCCAGACTCTAACATGGGCTGGTCTCCTCCTACTCCTAGATTGATTTTCTCAAATCTAATCCAAGAAGAGACTAGAAACTACTAATATATGCTTATTAATTATTATAAGAATATAATGTATATCAGTTGACTGATATAACTTTATATTTCAATTATAACTTAACTAAACTAATGAGATGATGACACCT
The DNA here is from genome assembly GCA_036897405.1 of Pelargonium myrrhifolium. Lineage (NCBI taxonomy): Eukaryota > Viridiplantae > Streptophyta > Magnoliopsida > Geraniales > Geraniaceae > Pelargonium > Pelargonium myrrhifolium. The sequence goes on along the minus strand of JAYMTK010002405.1, from coordinate 2,636 downwards.
CATTAAATTTTACCTACACCCACTCAAGTGAATTTGTGAGAGCGGAGCGACCCGTCATGATCCGAAATTTTTAATGAGGTGTATCACCTTATTAGTGCAAGTGATATAACTTTATATCAGTTGCACTAATAAGGTGATACAGTTGCAACTTAACCAAGTCAATGAGATGATGACACCTCATTAAATTATTATATCAATCAACTAATACTCATACTACTCATTATTATAAGAGTTTAATGTATATCAATTGACTGATATAAAGTTATATCAGTTGCGCTAATAAAGTGACGACACCTCATTTAAAATCATGGATCCGGCCGGGGCGCCTTGCTCCCCCAAAATTAACTTAATCGAGTGAGTACAAGTAATTTTAAATGAGATGTCATCATATCATTGACTTTATTAAGTTGCAACTGATATAATTTTATATCAGTCAACTGTTATAAATTTCACTCTTATTATAATAGTACTATATACTACTATATGACAACCAAGAAAAAGCAATTACCTTAATCTAACAACTATAATTACACTTTCTTCTTTAGAATATCTATCCTTATCTTATGGAGAATCCTTACAATTTGCAGAATCCTTACAATTTGCAGAATCCATATATTCAAATAAAGAAACCTAAACCCTAAACTATATAAAGATAATATGTTGTCATGAAATCGTACGAGCGAGCCTTCATTTGTTCTTCTTAATTAACAATAATACAAAGGACCAATGGGTTACTAATAAGCTGATGTTGATCCTGCATAAACTTGCACTACAACTGATAAGATTTGTGGGAATTTGCGTGCAGGAGACAACAAACTCATTAACTGTGTCGAAAGGTGGTTTCAGTGTGGATGATGGTCATAAACATCAATCGGACTGACACAAATAGAAGTTCAATATGTGAATAATTTGTTTTTTACCGTGAAAAGTAGTGTTTCGGTGACTGCATGCAATCCTCCATCGCGCAGTTCTTAGCATCCGTGACATGTTATTTGTCGATAAAATCGGAATTTTGGCGACAGAAAGAGGCTGCCGCGGAAAGTAATATATATATATTTGGGTAACTTAGTTTTGACTCTCTTGGATAGGCACGTTTTTTGCTTTTAGCCCAGGTCTGTTTTTTTTTGGTTTTGCCTCTTAAACTTTTGATTTTTTTCTTTAAAAAAAAATCCAAACGACCTGCTACTTTCGGTTCTCGTTCACCACCCCCCATTTTCTGCCACGCTGGCGTTCCACCTCACCTCTGAATTGACATGTCAGCACTATACACTAGTATTGCTATTGAAATGCACCGTTCCATTTTTCTTTTTTAGAATTTTCGGCAAGTGCAACATCCATTTTCGAAATTCAATGCAATACTTTGTGTAAATACACTAAAAAGAGAAGCGTTGCGTGGACATTTAACGTGGCGTGAAATGGGGGCGTGGCATATGATAATCGAGAACAACACGTAAGTCGGGGTAAAAAAAATCTACAAAATTTAAAGGACAAAACCATACAAAATTCAAATGTTAGTTAGAAAAGAAAAAAAACGTGCTTATACAAGGGTGACAAAAGTAATGTGAAGTGCACAATGTACGATACTGATAGTGATGTTGAAATGAAATGTAACTGATAAATTGCCAGTTCAGCCAAATTCTGATTTGTTCTTATCTTGAGTTGTGATATATATATATATATATATGGAACACATAAATTAAAATGTAGTATAGTTTCTGTGTCCATTTGGAACCATTATTGCTTGGATCATATAATTGGATAAATATAATTGTTTGGTAGTTGTTTTCATTTGTAGATCATACGTTTCCACTTTAATTATGTGTATAATTCAAAAGATATATATATGTGTCTTAATCAGTGTCCTCTTAATAACCGTACATGTGTTGTTTGGTATAGGTGAGTAAGGTGACACATTGAGGAATTGGTGGTTGAGCAATTTTATCATAACAATAAAGAGTGCTTAATGGGTCATTTTACATCATTGGCTATGCCTTTTCTTTCCCATTCAATATATATAATGATGTCTTTTTATGTATGGATTGTGGAATTGACGTGCTTTACAGTTGTTTATGGGAATTCAAACACGCGGACATTTAAAATTTAATATGATTTAAAATTCATCAGATCAGATTTACATTACAAAAATTCGTTCAATATTTCACACTACATATTTAAAATTTATCCTATTCAATATGAACAAACGCATGCATGTTCGTTTCATCTTTAGTCGATGTAAAAGCATAAACTGAAATATGATTCTTAGTTGTTGATTTCAATCATTAATAGTGTGAGAGAGTAACCAAAATTTGATCAAATTATTTTTAGGTTAATGATATGAGATCTCACAACTGAAATAAGAGTAGAATGTGTATCAGTTGACTAATATAATTTTATATCAGTAACAGCTTAACCAAACCAATATTGAGGTGATGACACATCGTTAAATTTCACTTATACACACCCAAGTGAATTTGTGGGAGCGGAGCGACCCGTCCGGATCTATGATTTTAAATGAGGTGTAATCACCTTATTAGTACAACTGATAAAAAATATATCAGTAAATTGATTCACATAATACTCTTAGTAATTACCCATTTTAAAGAATTGTTGTCGTAAATGAATATCTAATTTTTTAA
>JAYMTK010002404.1:0-13951 GCA_036897405.1 Pelargonium myrrhifolium | reverse complement strand
GGACTTAGAACACTTAGGAAAATCCTTGACACCGTGGACAAGAAGACAACACTCATCTAGTGCGCCGCGTGGACTCGCAAAACACAGGCGCATCACTACCAAAATCACCAACCATGTTTGCACTTGTCGGAACTGAATCGAACGCCTTCTCCTCCTACTAATATGCAAGCCCATGGAAGTCGGACGACGAAGCCGCTTCCTTCCTACATACACTCGTTGTTCCCACCCTCGCACAAAATCAGACAACGGCCACTAAACACGCCACCGGCGAAAACAAGAACATGTTCACTTTCACGCCACTGGCGAGAAAAGACCACATGCAACATTGACTAGGGTTCATCGGGGAGAGACTATTACCTAATAATTTGATAAAAATGAAAGTTAAATACCTGAAGAAATATCAAATTTTTTAGACCTGAATACAAATTTTGATCAATAATTTAAGAATTTTGTTGCTGGTTTTGATGCCGAATATAGAAATGTACCGAGATTTTGAGAAAACAGTGAAGATATAATTTTCAAAATTTGAAATTTATCATATGCAAAGCACTGAAGTCGACACAAAAAATTGAAGGACAGCTACGAGCCATCAATGTAATGACTTCTCTGCAATTCCTCAAAAATAAACACACACGAGTAGCTATGAGCTGGCAACTGAGAAGAAACTCTAGAATGACAGCAACACAGCCTTTTCAAGTACGAACAGCCCATTCAACAAAAACAAATCACATGCGGATCTGCCTACGTGGCGCTACCAGATGGACCCAACTGCTGCCAAGCCCGTTACCGACACATTTCCCAAAAAAATTAAATTGAAAAAAAAAAAGACTAAACAACACAACGTACCAGACGAGAACAGAGTGTAGCTATCTTCCGGAAATTGCCAAGAGTCAGAGACTAGAAAGTTCCGACCAGCTCTTGTCTTCTCCGTCACCGGCGCCGGAGAAACTCGAAGCTGTGAGTTTACTACAGTCTCTTCCTTTCGAGGTCGATCCGGTTTCCGCGTCCATAACATGCCTTCCCGTAGAAGAACTCTCTTGAAGGTCATCATCCTCGGCGACAGCGGGTTTGTTTCTCTTCCTTGCCCTAATTCGATCGTATTTTCGCGTGTAATGTGTTTTTGTGTACCTTGAATTGTCGTATCAGGGAGATTTCGGTGAATTTTTGGAGGTTTGATTTGAATTTTGATTGATCTGGAACCTAGGGAGTGAATTCTAGATGATTTCATGAACTTGTGTGGTTCTTTGTTGACTTTGATTCTGTTGATGGAGTCCACATATTTTGACTTTGAACCTTAATTTTGGACCTCTGGTTAGTGTGATTTGTGAATTATGAGGCTCTGTGGTAAGCTGCATTTGTTTTAGTCCAGTTTTGTTGATTAACTCCAACATGTAAGCTGCTGAATTTGAGGCTGTGGATTGAGAGAAAGCTTTTTATAGGAAAAATCCTGTATATCATTTCCAAAATTGAATTTATTATTTTGAAGTTTGGTAAAGCTTGTTGTGTGTTACACCTGGAAATTGATGGAGAAATCAGCTAAACAAACTGAGAATTATGCGAGGGAGAGATTTAGCAATGCTATTTTATTTATTTATTTATTTGGAAGAATACTCCGCACCTATGAACAGTCATTGTTTAGCTAGTCCCTATCTTGTATTTAACTTTTTTTTAATCCTTGGACTGACCAAAATTATAGCTTCACACTCCTTATTCTTAAGTTTTGTAAAGATTGATCCAACTTTGAATAGTTCAAAGTTTTACAAATTATGAGCTGCTTTCTTGATTTTTTTTGAGAAAGAAAGAAACTTTTTTCTTTTGTATGCTATTGTTGGAGACAAGTTGGTTGGAATGAATGAGGAGTTTGAGAAGAAGAGGAAGAGAAATTAATATGATGTTGAAGAAAAACGAGAGCTAGCTTTTAGAAGGAGAAGAAAGTTAGAGAAATTAGAAGATATACAAAGAAAAAATATCCATATTTTGACGCCAAAGTCTGAAAAAGTGAAGTTTTCAGTGTTGTATTTTTAACAGGGGTGTAAATCTAAAATTTTGTTCAATCCAAGGTTTAAAATGTAGGAAAATCAGGATAGGGGATGAATCTAAGAAAAATGACAGTCAAGAGAGAGCAAAAGCATTTTACCTTTGCTTTTATATGCAAAGAAGTTAACTTGAATTAATATGTTTTTTTCCCGTGTAAATTGCAGGGTAGGGAAGACCTCATTGATGAATCAGTATCCTTAACTGTCGGTTGAAATAGTTTTCTTTGTTATTTGAAATGAACAAATAAAAAAGGGGAAGAAAGTAACATTTTTTTTATCAGTTGATTAGCATAATCTCTGTCTGAAGGAATTTATTCAGTTATTCAACATGTTTCCGGTTATTTCCTTCACATAATTCTTTTAGATATGTAAATAAGAAGTTTAGCAATCAATACAAGGCAACTATTGGGGCAGATTTTTTGACGAAGGAAGTGCAGTTTGAAGATAGATTATTCACCTTACAGGTTAGTTATTGTGCTAAGCTTCTTCCTTCATATTTCTTTTTCTTTTTGATAAATGAAAATGTTATCAAGGAATAAACAACTTGGATGCAACTGAAACAATAATATTTTTCTCTTAGGCAACTATTGGCATGAAATGTTAAATTTCTAATTTTTCCTAACATCAAGTGATGGGTAGTGCAACCCAAATTTGATGTACTAATCGCTAGATTTTTCAAGAGAAAAAGAACAAGTACCCTCAAACTTTGAACAATAGTTAGACTGATACTTCCTGGTGTTTATGTTTCTCTCTTCTTCTTTTTTCTTCTTGTTTTCAATGTGACTTGTCATCAGATGATTGCTATGTGGTTACTAAACCCAAATAGTACAACACACCAATCATTTTAATTTCTTCTTATTCCAATTTATATTCATAACCCTGTAGCTGATGCTAGGAAAGTTTTGGCTTGAATTTGGTACCATGTTGTCCTTGCGTATCTTTTAGCTGCGGTTTCATTTCTTTTGTGATTTGATCTTCGGTTCTTAAAGGTGGAGTTGACATTCTTTTGTCTTGGTAGATATGGGATACAGCTGGTCAGGAAAGGTTCCAAAGCCTTGGTGTTGCTTTTTACCGTGGTGCTGATTGCTGTGTTCTTGTATATGATGTTAATGTGATGAAATCATTCGAAAATCTTAACAACTGGAGGGAGGAATTCCTTATTCAGGTATGCCTTTGACTTTCCTTTCTTCTACTATGGCATTAAATTACACTTCCTAAGAAATTTTCTACGATCTTGTTTGTGATGAGTGTCTAAATGGCCTTTTGTAGGCAAGTCCTTCGGATCCAGAGAATTTCCCATTTGTTGTTCTAGGAAACAAGGTTGATGTGGATGGTGGAAATAGTAGAGTGGTAAGTAATTATGTGAAATTTTATTGTGCCATAAAATAAACTATCTATTTCACTTTCTCGAATGTCATTGCTTCTCATTTTGAACTCAGCACAACACTTCTATTGAACCATCCAGGTTTCGGAGAAAAAGGCTCGAGCTTGGTGTGCCTCAAAAGGAAATATTCCATACTTTGAGACCTCTGCCAAGGAAGGCATTAATGTTGAAGAAGCTTTCAAAGTGATAGCAAAGGATGCCCTGAAGAGTGGGGAAGAGGAAGAAATGTACGTTAAAAAGACAAACCATTTTAATATTTTGATATATACACTCTCTTCATTCTTAGACAATCCTTTCTGCAATAGAGAATTTGCGTTATTATTATGAACCTATTTTTTGACTTCTGATTCAAACATCTTTACAAGTATTTGAGCCAACTCATTCATGATAATAGTGTAGTATCTTGATCTCAATTGTTTTTTCTACCCATTATGCGCTGTCATGACAATCAACTATATTATTGTTTTTTCTTTCCTTTCTCTGAAATCAGAAGTGCATTGCAACAATTTTCAAACTCATTGACCTCCTATGGTGCTGTGTCTATGCTGCTCATATTTCAATCATAGGCTCTAAGTCTGAACGTTCAGCTGCTTTAGAAATTTGAATATTTATAAAACATAGTATATGTTTATAATATATGCGAGGCTGTTTGTGAATGGTGTTTGTTAATTGGTAGTGTGAGCTTATCGATGTAATTTCTTTTCCTAATGCAGATACTTGCCCGACACCATTGATGTGGGAAGCAGTAGTCAGCAGAGATCTTCTGGATGCGAGTGCTGATGAGAATATTCCCCGATTATATATTTTTCTTCTGCAACAATAAATTGTTTCCAAGAAAACAACTTGGCCTTGGCGTGTAAGAGGTTAAAGTGTACATTAGTGTTTGTGTGATAAAAACATAGGCTCGTTACACTGTACCCTTCGTGTAAAATTACTACCCAATGTTATCTTTCGCAGCCCCGATTAAATTGACAGTTGTAGTTATGAATTTATACCTATAAAGACACCGCTCTCTTCTCTTTCAATTGGACATGATTGAATTCATCGTTGCAGATATTCATTGTTGTAGTTATTATAAGCCAATTCTTTTGAACTTTTAGAGGTTAAACCATTATGAACGATTATATACAAGCGCATTACTCTAGAAATTATATTCATCAGTTTGACGTTCTTGAACGAGGATTAAAGGGAAGAAAACTCATCAACTTAATATTAACAGCTTGTGCACAAATTTTTCCAACTGCAAAACGTACAACATCAACACATAATATCTTTTTTTTTTTCTTTTTCTAACAAATCATCCGTAAATGCTAAAACCAAACACCCAATATAGCATTTACTCATCAGCTGCACCTACATTTCAAAGCTTTCTACAGACTACAAAACATACATACCATTTGCACATTGATTCGATAACAATGCTAATATTTAACTAAACTTGGCCTAGATGTAATAAATTACCAACATCAGTAAAGTCCAAGCTCTAAACTACGGCTTGTTAACTTCAAACCGGAACATCCGAGTCCTGCAATGTAGGCCTGGTAAAGAAAAATGCCGGTGTCTTTCTTCCCATGAAGATAGATGTACACGTTTATACACCAAACTAGATTACTAACTACAAATTTCGTCTCTTCAAGCTGCTAACGAAGTCAGTCTGCAGTTGGTTAAGAAGATGCAAGTGCCTCTAAGTGCTCCCGACGTATTCCCTGAAAAGTAAAAAAATGCAGGTATTCTTAAACGTCAGAGAACACAAAGACAATTATTTAGATTCTTGCACATAAAAACAAGCAAGCTGTTCCAGTAGATTATGGCTTGAAATGTGGAGTTCTCGCCCGAATTTAAAATAAACACATATAGGCTTCTACACACAAAATGACATGAATGATAACAATAGATTGGAGCCAAAAACATAATCTAAACCCCCACAAAGTATATGAATTGGCATTCAAATATTTATATTGGCTTCTGAAATGGGCTTCTTATATTCTGATAGATCATACTTCCCATGTAAAACATAATGTGGTGAATTCAATTCCATCAATGACTCTGAGTCATTAAAGCTCTGTTTGGATGTATCTCGGAAAAATAGTCCAACAATGATACTCACTCTGTCTCAAAATGAGTATCTTGTTTCTCTTGAATTTTTGTCCAAAAATGAATTTCATATTTCCTTCTTTTAGTAAGTTAGCTATGCATGAATTGTCAATAATAGCCTTATAATAAGTTAATTAGTATCTCTTAAGTTTGTTATAACACAGTCACGAGGGTACAAGAGTAAATATACCACGCTAAGTAACTTCTTAATTTTTCTCAAAATACAAACAAGACCACTCATTTTGGACGTAGGGAGTATTTACATATCCAAGTTAAAGTATTGTAATATAAAGTAAGGAATTCAATTCAATTAAAAATTTGATTCTTATGCAAACCTAATATACAATTTTAAATTGCATAAAATTGCTGATAAAATTTGTTCAGGTTTATAAAAGAACATTTGAATGTCCACAATAAATTTTCACATAAAAAATAGTATTGGTCAATTTTAGCCAGCTATCCTGTTTTATTGTAATATGGATTATATCACATCTTGATTTTGCAGTGCTTAAAAAAAAAAAAATCTAGAGCTTTATTTTACATGAAGAAACAAAAAAACAGACTTATAATACACTTTATCATTTATCCAGCACATTAATTAGTGCTCGAAAAAATTCAGCAGTTTACTGTCCCCCAACTTAAGATGTCTCAGTCGAGAAATAGAGGACCTTAGCTATTAAACATCCCTCAAATCAGTGAGGTTACAATTAAAACCTCTGCTGATTGCTTGGTGCCCATATAACTCCAACATCTGTGGAAATTTGGTCACAACTAAGAATCTATAAGGTCAAGGGCGACATGGAGAAGATTTTCTAGTGCTTGTCCATCGAACATTCACAACACAGGAGCCAAAACCAGAAGATTAAGGTAAGTATCTAATAATTGCAGCTATGCGAACTCCCAAATTTGCAAACAGTATGGTACATCACTGTGGGCAACTAAAGAAACTAATAATCTACAGATCTAATAATGAACCCAAATGAAGACAGCTGATCCAAAATCACTCCTATTGTCTTTGTTTTTGCTTCACTTTTCACTTTTCTCTTTACTTTTCAAATTAAGCATGTCGATAACAGTTTGAGAGGCATACAGTTTGAATTCAAGTTGCCATAACATTAATATGTTTTAACAGCATGCAATTATCTGCCAAATCCCAAAGATACTCGGAGCAATAATAACAGCAGCATGAACTAGTAAGTACTCACTTGGTAAAACTGGTGGTTGATGTCAAAAGCATGGACGAACGTATTATTTGAACTTGCTGTTTACTTTGTCCTGGTTTGAAGGCCGAATTGAGCCTCCTGCCATTGGTGTGGATATCGATGGGTTTGAAGGGGCAGGGGTCATTGTCCCCATGGGTCTTGAAAGTGGCGGTCTTTGGGCAGTCATGTTTGTGGGAGGCCTTGGAATTGAGTTTGCAAAATTCGTTGCAATTCTGTTCGTGGGTAATGATGGTGGCATTGCTCTTGATGAGGAAGCCGGTATGCCAAGTCGAGCTGCAATTATCTGTGCTCTTTCATGGAAAAGCTTCTGCCTTGACCGATCCATTTGCTCCCGTACCCTAATCATCACGTTATCCATCTCACTGAAGAATCCTAACTTAGTTTCCAACTTGTGCAACTGCAATTAACAAAATTGAAAAACCACAAGTGAACAATAGAGAAATATGATTAAGACTATATGGCTTTGACCTTTGATATACTTGTCTATTCTTTTTCTTTATATATTTTGAAAATGAGATACCTGCTTTTCAATCAATGATGCAGCAAGTTCTTTAATTTGTTCTTCTTCCTGGTTTGCCAAGAATTTTGCCTTCACTGCTGCCGCTGACAGTGCCGATACTGCAGCACGTTTTAATTTACCAATACCCTGATCATCTTTCACCTGCATAGAGTCACTCTTCTCTTTTTTGTCCTCTTCCTTTTTATCCTCACCTGCAAGAAACAGAAATTATAGGGAACCACAATTGGAAATAAAAAAAGAAAAAAAAGGGGGCATCCCGCTATCAACAAATTCAAACTGACAAGATTTTCTACAGCGTTCCCAGACAGCTGACGCTAGCAATCATGAGATAATTCGACTAATTTAGACTAAAACGAACTTCTCTCTGGGCAAAATTTTGCAACTCAGTTCTAACAAGCCACCTATTCAGATATTTGTTTAAAAGACGGTGTTCAAACAGATTTTTTCACCAGCTAAGTTCTTAACAATTGCCAATAACATAGGCTTCCTAACTAATTTTGTTCACAATTCACAAATTGAAGAAGACATTTCAGACAGTGAGAGAGAGAGACTTACTTGTCCCATTTTCAACAATTAATTTTGCTGTGATTGATTGCTGCGTGTCATTTTTCGTTAAACCCAGAGAATCAGACACCATATCTACACCCTCGGATGCCTCTGCGGATTTAAGGGGTTCTTCCACTGGCTCCGATACAACGGGTTGCTGAGTCCCATTGTTTTCTGAAGGCAACAATTCAGATGTCATGTCTACATCCTTTGACACCATTGGAGGTTCTACATTTGTTGACACTAATTGCTGTGACTCATTCTTATCTGAAGGAATAGAACTAGCCATTTCCACATCCTTTGGTGCCTCTGAAGTTTGATCTTCTGAATCCATTGCAGAACTTGATAAAAGCTCCACCTTGGAAGCTAAATTATCCGACTCCTTCAAAGAACTTGGTGGCTGGTCTTTTACTATCTCTGATTTGCATGATTCAATCAAGTTACCTGGGCTATCCTCAAGTTTACCGATATCGTCCGCTTTGGCAGCCTTTGATTTTTCAATGGATTCGTCATTGCCAGACAGTTCCTTTGTATCCTCCTTCTGGCCTTCATCTTTCTGAGCATCCTTATCAACCATTTCGGTGACAACACTACAAATTTATTGCCAGATTAGGAATGTTATGAAAAACTGTATCATAAACATGAATTATAAATTCTTTCACATACCTCCCACAACCACCTGGTTCTTTCTTGTCATCTGGTGGACCTTCCAAGAGAAAGCAATGCCTCAAAGCTAGCTGCATTCCAGAAGCATTACCAGATATGGATTTCAAGGAGCCATGGGCTGATGCAGTAGCAATATCAGGTTCAACCAACCGTGCTAGGTAAGCTGCCTGTGAAACAGAAGAACAACAAGACCCACAAATTCAACTTCAATCACTAGAAAGGATTATTGAAAAGAATGACTATAGCGAGGTAAAATTTGCTGAGCAATGAAGAAATGTATAATAGAGTAGCAAAAATACTCAATGGGGAAAAATTCAGCTGCATCATGTGAACAATTCAGGAAGATAAGAAGAAGAGTAAAAGGCACACAAGAACTGACCGACCTATTAGATGTATGCCTAATCATAGCAGTTAAACAATTGAACCCTCTCAGGCATTCAAGGTGCCCATCTTAACAAGTCCCATAGACCTACTTATACGTAAGTTAATTACCAATGGTTACTGCAACAAAACTAAGTTGCCAATTTCAGAGGATCTCATGGGGACAGGAATTATCTGATTGACTGATTTAAGATTTTGCAATGTGTGTGTCCAATTGCTTCAATCCGAAACTAAATTGTCGCAGGAATTGAATGAAATTGTAAATATTAAACTACATAGGAGCTTAAATTTAGTTTAGGGAACAGTTGGGGCCATATGAAATTCCTTATCCTAGTTTTCTTCTTTCGTTTTGAGACATTATGATTTACAACCCATACACACCAAAGCCGATAAATTAACTGGTGGCTGTCAGTTGTCACCACCATGTTTTCCAAACAAACCTCACAAAATACTCTATTTTCAGCAAACAAGAAGTTAACTTACCAGTGCCATGACAGGATTTCCCACGTCAGCAAATGAAAGTGGGCCTTCAGGTGTTGGATAACCAACAGCTTCAAATGCATCCCGCAGAGCCTTCAGAGCACAGTTTTCACCAATATCCTCAACAACTTTCACCTCATTGGTATCTTCTTCTTTTGAAGGTTCAGGACAAGCCTTCGCTTCACTTCCATCATCTGGTTTTGAATTATCCTTATCAACTTTCATTTCATCTGCATCTTCTGGTTTTGAAGTTTCCATTGGTGAAGTCTGAGGCTGACTCTCACAATCACCGGTCTTCAACTCTGGTGCTTCAGGGACGTCTTTAGGAGTAGATGAATCGGCATTGGTTAAAGCAGTATCTGTGGGTTCCTTGGAATTGGCATCTGTATTATCATCACTATCAAGAAAGGTATCTTCAATTGGCATTTGAACAAAATGCAGTATGCATTGAGCTTTTGTTTTTGTGGCAACATGTTCTGCAATTTCATTCCAGTTCTCTTTATAAAGTTCCAATGCTTCAAGGAGAAGAAGAGTCTCCTGATCGGTCCACTTTCCACCACTCACACCAGGAATCTCTCCAGGTTCCATGAGAATAAAGTCCGATGAAGACATGTTGGAATCGAACTTCCCATTACTAAAGCATTCACTACATAAATCAAAATCTGCCTGCCAAATATAAATGTGATCAGTAACAAATTAAAAATCAAAGAGAATTGTATACAAGTGAAATAATTATAAAAAACATGAAAATCCACATCATCGTGACAAGGTCAAAAGAAGGTTCTTACTCTTGATACTAATACCATTGTTGTTTGTCTACACCCTACTACTACAATTTTTTTTTTTTTTGGTTTTAAGCTAAAATAAATAGAGCATTAAAACAAAGTTAAATAAACTTTTGATCACACCATGAAGAATCAATAATTAGAATCTTACGAAAATTATGGATAACTGAATGCAAGCCAAAGGTTTTCAGCTATGATTAAAAACCGTACTTGAGTTGCACTGTAAGCACTAGGTCACCATTTAGTGCAATTAACAAGTGCAAAATCACTAGATTTGTATAACCCAACAACCAAGTTTTAGAACTTTCAAGGAGCTTAATAGATTCAATAGTAAAGCCAGTGTTATGAGTTCAGAGGTTTACGAATGTGTTGTTCTAATACATGTACTAGGCAAATGTTAAAGTCACGACCCAACACATATTTGTCTTGATTTGAATTTTTCATATTATTACAAATATTTAGTTTCTATAAAAGTTAATGTCCTGATTCAATGCCACAAGAGTCTCACAAAAGACAAAAGAACAGTCGGCTCTATCTGTAACAGCCTTTGCTAAAAAGATCTCTTCCTTTTTCTGCTTGATAATATAACTATTCAAGACTATGAAATACAGAAAAAACACCAAGAAAACCAACTAAAATGAAAGCATGCAATAACCTACCTCTATAGGTGGTACAGATTTATCTTGTGGCTAAAACCACATTCCTCACAAATACCTCTTTTACTAGAATTGTCCTTCACTCCAGCAAGAAAAGGGGAAAAAAGTCTTGTTGTCCTTAATGCCCAGTATTTCAATAGTGTGAATCATGCAGTAAATTCTACTTTTACCACTTCAAAAAATTTGGTATGATGTTTTTCCCCATTCAAAGTTTCAAATGTGAAACTTCCATTTTGTATTGTGAAAATCTTATAGGCTTGATGAATAGTTAACTCATTAGTATTGCACAAAATTGGAACTTAAACTCACATAGTGGTCGAAGATAGATCATGTCTCCATATAAACAAGACAATATGATTCATATTCAAACATTTTCTTACCACATGAACAAAGAACCAGAGACAGCTTATCATTTGAAAAATGATTTTTACAAATAACCAACCTGCTTCTGGCAATGATAGCGCTTGCGAGAGCAGTCTGCTGAACAAGAATTGCAATGGTACTCAACAGAGGGTCCCTCAGGCCCAGCCAGCTCATCAGCAATTGCAGACTCGGGAAACAACCCAGATGCCATGGCTGGTGTTGTTATGTTTGTCTTCAGAGCAACAGGAGGCCGCACTTGTTTCACTTCAAAGCGATATAATTTTTCAACTGAAGTATCCTTTTCTTCAGCCACATGGTTATCAACATTGGCAGGAGTAGAATCTTTTGGTAATACAGGGTGAAAGTTAATTAAACCCCAGTAGTCCAAAAACTCCATTACCTCTTGCCGCGCATCCAACTCTCCAACTTCAAGCTCTGACAAGTCTTTCAATTCAATCAGTGTGCTTGGATCTGCATGGAATTTCTTCATAATCCAGTTACGTATCTCCATATACATGTCAGAATTTCGAGTCTTGGACTTTTCATTGAAGAAAGATGGCAATGTCAACTCCTCAATGGGGTGAGGTTTTGTCCATGAAAACCACCCTGTACACCAATAGCAGAAAATGCATAAATGAGCAAATATTTGCCATCCCACATAAATCATAATCAAAAGAAGATCATTTACCTAAATTTACCTAGGAAAGATAAATCCAACATCTATGCCACTTCAGATTGAAGAAAAATTGTTACAAAATCAAATGAAAAAGGGTACAAAACAAGAAATATTTAGCTAGCTTAATGGAAGTGCATTACTTACTCTTTCTAATTTAATATCCAATTTTTCATTTGAAAAGCTAAAAAAGAATAGAAATGTAAATGTAAACAAAACAGTGTCTAATCTTTCATTCTTTTGAACAATCTAAGAGTCTTGCTACCAAACAACATCAAAGCCTTGAACTTTACACTAAACCAAACTAAATTCTCCAACTTATCAAACAGCAATTTAGCTAGATTTAGCTGAGCTCATCATAGCATAGCAATTAGAATCCGAAGTTCCTGATCTTTTTTCTCAGAGGCCAAACATCCTATGTCAAGATTCTCCTCAAAATGCACAGAAATTCACAAATTTGCGAAGAGACACCAAAAACTCACCACAATGACAAGGAACCACGTGAGCATTAGAATCCCGAGATCTAACAGCTTCCACTTCAGCTTCAATTGAGGCCTCCAAAGCCTCCCATTCTCGGCACGCTTTGCTCAAATCCTCCGACGCCGCCCCATCCTGCGACCTCACCGGATCCTCGGGCTTCACGGCGGCAACCGGAGAAGCATTCGAGCTGCCGATGCCCGGCGAGAGGCTAATCGGCCCCTGGCGAGCTCTGGTCAAGGGGCCGTTGTGGATCGGAGGGTGAGAATTCAAACCCTTATCTCGAGTGATGCGCTTGGACGGAGCAGATGAAGCGCCCGAGGAGCCGAGGTTATTGGCTTTCCGCTTGTTGCCTCCGGCGCGGCGGCGAGACGAGGCCGGCTCGGAGGCCGGAGAGTCGGCACCGCCGCCGAAGGAGCTGGACGACGCTAGGGTTCCGGCGTCCCGGCGTTTGTCCTCCATTGAGAGGGTTTGGTGTGGGTGCTGTGTGTTGGAACAATAATAATGTATAGTATAGGGATTTATTGTATAATTGTTATGTTATTGCAAGCCCTGTATTTGCTGTTTCCACAGCACTTGGTGTTGGTGACTACTGAGTACTGTATGTATTTCAGTTCTGGGTGGGTCAACCTTATAAATCATCTTCTTCTTTTTTTCTCTCTGTAATAGTTTTTCTTCATTCTCTTCCTAGTTTTAAATTGTGGATTATATTTCAACTAATCAATTTTATTGGTGTTGGGCATGGGCCAGAAGATACCGGAAACACGCAACAAGCATGAAACAATTGGGCCCAACTAACGGAGGCCCAATTAGAAAGGCCCCACATAAGGAGGAGACGTGAGAAATCGGACACTCAAGACAACATTCAGTCTAGGACTCTAGGAACACCGGAACAGCTTGGAAAGTGAAGCCATTGTTTGGACGGATACAAAATATTTACTCAATAGGACAAGAGTAAAACGTGTATCAGTTGACTGATATAATTTTATATCAGTTGCAACTTAACCAGGCCAATGAGGTGATGACATCTCATTAAATTTCACTTATACCCACCCACGTGAATTTGTGGGAGCGGAGCGACCCGTCCGAATCCATGATTTAAAATGAGGTGTCATCACCTTATTATTGCAACTGATATAAAATTATATTAGTCAACTAATGTACATACTACTCATAGGACAATGATAAAATTGCTATGAATTAATGGGACATACGAAAATAAATTAATATTTAGTGGGGACGAAAATCTAAAGAATAGTAGGGATAAAAAGTAAATAATAATAATAATACATGATTATTTTTTTATTTTTTTAAGTTCAACGGAGCTTAGGTTAACCTACCAATAATATAATGATACATTATTAAGGTTTTAGATCTCGTGGGTTGCTCCGCATTCTTGAATATAAACTAATATTTTGCTTGATTATCTTTGGGATAATTACACAAACCATCTCTGGAGTATGCGTTTCTACAAAAAGCACTTCTGAAGTTTGGTCTGTGACTTTAAGCACTCCTAAACTATGCGTTTCGACAAATTGCACCCCTGAAACATGTTTCTGTCCATTACAGAGTTAGTTGAAGTGTAAAATGACTATATTACCCTTGTTTTTTTTATTTTCTTTATTTTTAAAAAATAAATAATATTAAATTAAAAAAAAAGGAAAAAA
>JAYMTK010002403.1:0-13951 GCA_036897405.1 Pelargonium myrrhifolium | reverse complement strand
CCTCTTCTTATATATAGAAGACAATGTTAGTGTAGTATATAGAATATAGAGTGTTCTTGTATATTGTAATCTTGTTAGTTTCATCAATACACGTTGTTCATTCAATCTCTCTACCAATACTTCAACACTCATCATCTATTTGGAGGTCCCTTGATTATACTTTCTTCTATGGGTTCTGCAATACAGTTGGAGCTGAAAATCATAGTTGACAAGGAGAAAAGTAGGGTTCTTTTTGCTGAGGCAGATGGTTATTTTGTTGACTGCCTCTTTAGTTTCTTGACATTTCCTCTGGGAACTATTGTTCAGCTCAACGAGAATCGAATAGGATGCTTTAGCAATCTGTATCAAAGTGTGATGACTCTCAACACCAAACATTTCTTGGTATGTACAAATATGCTTCTAAAGCCTAAATGTTTATTGGAAGAGGAGTTTCGGAAACTAAAGTTAAACATCGATGATACCCAGCCTCCCAAGTATTTTACATGCTCTTATTGTTTTTCTGGGATGTCTAATAAATCTATTAGCCTTCACAAAGGTATTTCTTCTTGCCCCAAGTGCCAGAGGAGGATGGATACAGAGACATCACTGGAGGCTTCACATCCTTACCCAGGATCCAAAGGTGAAGTTTTTGTCATTAGAGACTCAACATATATCATCACTGACAATCTTCAAGTAATGGCTCTTGATCCCAGAACTGTCATTGAATTGCTCAACAAGCTTGGCATTGAAGACATGAGTGTGGTTGAGGAAAGGACTGTGACACTTGGTTTGCCTCAGGTAATGCATATATACACATCCTATCAAGAATTATAATGTTACATTTTCTTGATTCTTGGTTGCTTATTTGTATACATATCCTATCAAGAACTATGATGTTACATTTTCTCGACTCTTGGTTGCTTATTTGTATAGTTGAAGGACCTTCTGAAGTGGACTTTGGTCTCAACAACACCTTTGAGTGATCTTTTCTTGAAGAAGAAAGATTTTCCGGCTAGCAAAGCAATGATGAAGAATCTTCCCTTGAAGAAGGAACAATATTTTTCTTTAGATCAAGCTGAGGTAGCTGCAAGGATGGTTGTTAAGGTGATGCTGAAAAAATCAAACAAAGAGTTGTTGTTCGTTGAAGGTCAACAAGATTTCATCGACTTGTTGTTCAGCTTCCTAACCATTCCCTTAGTGGAAGTGATGCATATGTTGGATGGAGTGTCGGGCCTTGGAAGCATAGATAGTTTGTACAAAACTGCTTTGAACTGTCAATACTTCATATCAGAAAATCATAAGAATATTATGCTTCGACCCAAGTCTTCTCCATGTCTTAAACGCAGGAAACAACTTTTTCCATCGGAGATAACTCGTGGCAGCCGAGTTATGGAAGGAATCATGGATGCAATTGTAAATCCAAAGCTGCCAAAAGTTGAAACCAAAACTGGAACTTGTGATTTGTCAGGATTTGTTAGTAAAGAGACTGTGTTATTAGTCACAGACAATTTGGATGTGATACCAATCTCATCTGGATCTGTCATTTCCATTTTGAACAGACACAAATGTTCACCTGGTGACTTGGAGGAGAAGACACTAAATATTGGCATATCAGAGGTACAGAATATGGACTCTAATGGTTTTTAGTCAAAGTGCATTTTAGTCACACTAAAAATGTAATTTTTTTGCAGGTTTTAAGAATTCTGAAAGCTTGTCTGGATTCAGAATCTGTTTTAACAAATGGGTTCTTCCACAAACTCAACTTGAAAGAGCCAAAGAAGGAAATCTAGTCAAGTTACACAATCTTATAAAAGCCGAACATTGTCTTGTCTTGCAGAATTGACTGTTGATCTGTATTTGATTAATTGCTTGGAGCTCAAATCAAGCCCTTGCTGCATCTTTTCTTACTGTTTTTCTCCTTGTTATGTTTTCCTTTTGGAATGAATGTTCACATGGTTTTTAGAATTGTTTAGTAGCTCATAGACCAATTTAGAAGTTTAACATAAACAGAAATTTCTTAAAACCATAACAAGTACATTCAAGATAAAACAAACAAAAGTAAAACAGTGAAACAAACTCCATTGAGGAGACAGTCTTGGACCAAATTCAGCATCTGCATTGCATAAGAAACTACATTTCTTGCTTTGGCTCCTTCAAGGCGAGGTTGTAGAAAAGGCCATTTGTTGAAGCGAGGTCGAATTCAGAGATGCTCTCGGAATGCTTAAACCCTGCAACACAATAAAAAATGTTAGTAAAACCAACAAATTGAAGACAAATACATCTAACAATACTTTATGGAGCTCAGCCCAACCTCTGCTGAAATTGTTGAATCAATCATACAATCATTTGTATGAAACTGTTTTCGTGTTTTTAAATGGTTACTGTTTTCTCCTTCAAATCAGTGTGCGGGATCTATATAACAAAATGGGATAGCTGGTATTGATGTATATACCAAGTCATGATCAGTCTATTTAAGTATGGTGTTGTATATATGTACTGCCTCTATAAATACAGATTTGTTATACATATTTTCAGTTCAATATCCAACAATTATCTGGTATAATACATTAATACTAATCCATAAAAAACAGCATACCAAGAAAAATACATTTAATGAAAACATGCTGATAGAGCATTATTCATTGAGCTTCTACAAATCATTGAGCTTTGTTTCTTTCAAGCTGAGGATGTGGAGGAGTCCACTAGTTAAATCACAACTTGAATAAAGAGAACTTTCATGCATAATTTTAAACCCTGCAAAAATAAGTAACAAATCTAAAGGAATATGAAAAGTTTTCTTTCTTCACAACTCACAAGTATAAAAAAAATGGCATAATTAATGTTGGCATGCACTTAACAACCAATCAATGAAAAGCATGGTATCTTGATCTTGTTTAAGTCAAGAAACACTTCATATTCCCCACACAATTAATATTCACTTTAGCACACAAACATAATTCAAAGCTCAGATTCTTCTCCTATATATTCTAATTGAACCAAGTTAGTTTTCTCACAGTACATTCTTCTGTGGCTGCCCCAAAAGAGATGGAGCTGAAAATTCTTGTTGACAAGGAGAGAAACAAGGTTCTTTTTGCTGAGGCATGTAGTGATTTTTTAGATTGCCTTTTTAGTTTCTTGACATTGCCCTTTGGAACTATTGTTAGGCTCATTGGCAACCAAGCACAGTCTCAGGCAATAACAGTAGGATGCTTTAGCAATCTGAGAGAAAGTGTGTTGAAGTTCAGCACTGAACATTTCTGTTCCGAGGCCTGTAAAGATATGATTTTGAAGCCTAGATGCTTATTGGAAGAAGAGTTCCGTAAACTCAAGATCAATGTAGATGACACTCAGCCTGCCAAGTACTATGTATGTCCAAAGTGTTCTCAGTTCAAAAATACAAGTTGGTGCAATAGTTGCAAGGTGTCGATTTATAAGGAGACAACACTTGAGAATGCAGTTTATAGGTCAGGAGAACAAGGAGTTTTTGTCAGAAAAGACTCAAAATTTATCATCACTGATGATCTTCAAGTAATCCCTCATAATCTTGGAACAGCTATTGATCGTCTCTACGAGCTAGGCGTCAATGACATGAATGCTCTTGAGGAAAGAACTGTGGCAATTGGTTTGAGTCAGGTATTATCCTCTCTATATCCAAATTGTACATTTTCTTGACTTTCTTTTACTCTCTTTACCAATTCATTTACTGTCTCTTTGTGTTTCAATATGTGTAGTTGCTGGACCTTCTCACATACACTCTTGTCTCTACAAACCCTTTGACCGATCTATTCGTTTTGAAGAGAAAGTTTCCTGACAGATTAACATCAAAACTGGATCAACCATTGATCAAGAAACACTCTTTTGATGAAAAGAAAGAATTACGGGAGATGACTATTAAGGTAAAGCAGAAAAAACCAAAGATCAAGAAACACTCTTTTCATGAAAAGAAAGAATTATGGGAGATGACTATTAAGGTAAGGCTGAAAAAAACAAACAAAGAGGTGTTGTTTGTTGAAGCTCGGCAAGATTTCATTGACTTCCTCTTCTGCTTCCTCACCATTCCCTTAGTGGAATTGCTGCATATCTTGGATGGACAGTCAAGTTTTGGGAGATTAGATGGTTTGTACAATAGCGCATTAGCTTTGGACTCTGCGCACTTCAGATCAGGTGATAAGATTATTCTGCTGAGACCAAAGTTTTCTCCATATTTCAAACGCAAGAAAGAGTTATTTCCATCCGAAACAAGTCATGGCAGTGTTTCTATGGAAAGAGTTATGAAATCAATTGTAAATCCAAATGTGCCAAAGGATGATAGCATAATTGGAACTGAATATTCATCAGGATTTATGAAGGGATCAGCATTGTTCATTGTTGAAGATAATTTGGTTGTGACACCATTTTCTACAGGATCTGCCATATCCATCTTTAACAGAAACAAATGTTCACTTTCCGACTTGGAGGAGAGGACAGTCAGTATTGGCATGACTGAGGTACACATCTTAATTAGCTCCATATGGTCTAATTCTTGCATAGTAAGCACTAATCATTGGTGCTTGTTTTATTGCAGTTAATTTGCATTTTGAAAGCTTCTGTTTATTCAACATCTGCTTTAACAAATGGCCTCTTCCACATCCTTAACATGAAGGAGCCAAAAGCAAGAAACCTAGTGAAATTATGTGAATCAGATGGCTAGGCTACTGTTAGAATCTGAATGTATGTTTTGGTCGTTTTGTTTTGTTTTCTGTCTTGTTGTTATGGTTTGTTTTATTTTTATGGTAGTTTGTTTTTGAGGATTTTTTGAAATGATCATTCACTACAAGACTATTGTTAAGCCTTTACATTGAAATTGCATTTTATAGACAAATACCGAAATGTGATCTGTCTCTGCAGAAGACACATTCTTTTGACCCAAATCAAGAAGTTGGGAAGATGAATATTGAAGTGTTGCTGAAAAAAACAAACAAAGAGGTGCTGTTTGTTGAAGCTCACCAAGAATTCATCGACTTCTTGTTCAGCTTCCTCACCATTCCCTTCGTAGAGCTCTTGCATATCTTGGATGGAAAGTCGTGCCTTGGAAGCTTAGATATTTTGTATAACAATGCATTTGCTTTGGACTCTCAGTACTTCATATCAGAAAATGACAAAAAGATTCTGCTTAGACCAAAGTGTTCTTGTTATTATAAGCACAAGAAACAGCTACTTCCATCTGAAACAAACCATGGAAGCTATATTATGGAAGGAATCATGAAGGCAATTGTAAATCCAAAGATCCCCAATGATGATACTACAATTGGAACTGAAAAGTTGGAAGGATTTGTGAAGGGATCGGCTTTGTACATTGTTGAAGACGATCTGGTTGTGACACCATTCTCAACAGCATCTGCCTTATCCATCATTAAAAGAAACAAATGTTCACTTAGCGACTTGGAGGAGAGGACAATCGGTCTCGGCATAGCTGAGGTATATCTGATCTCCATATCGGACTAATTATATGCTTTTGTTGCAGCTATGAAGACTAATTATCAATGCTGGTTTTGTTGCAGTTTGTAAGCATTTTGAAAGCTTCTCTTTATTCAACAACTGCTTTAACAAACGGCCTCTCCGACACCCTCAATTTGAAGGAGCCGAAGCAAGAAATCTAGTCAACTCATCTCTTCAAGCACAATGGATCTTTATATGATTTGCTATGATCTCAATCCATGTCTTACCTGCATATTTTGTTTTACTTGTTATGGTTTGTTTTAGTATGAATGTTCAATGGAGTCTCAAGTTTCAGAATCTTTTGAATTGATACATTCAGTACAAGGCTATTTAAGTTAAACCTCTAAAATTGAAATTGCAGTTTAGACAAATGTTACTTAGAATATCATGCTTGTACCACTTGAATTCATGATATTGTTTCATATCTGTTCCCCTTCATTGTTGCAAGCAATCAATGAAATTTGAAAAACTCTCCAAACAAACCTTCTTGTTTGCTCATTCTGGTATGCAAGTCCTTCATGTGTCAAGTATTGGTACTTCAAGAAGCAAGAAGAGGCAAGAATGGGCTGATACTGGGATTGGAATTAGTAACAATCAACAAGAAATATATATAATATATTGAAGAGAACACTCGGAGCATGCAAGGACTGTTCAGCCAGTTGTGCAGGTTCCAGTGATCATAGACAATGCTGGTTAATTGCAATTGCATGAACACATTACTCATAAACACCAATAAGTTTAGCATAAATAGTCTTACATTGACAGCAACATTAACTGTAATAGTTCAAAACCCATAAAGCAAAATAATTACAAAAGAATCCAAAACAAGTCCTAACACATGCACTGATCCTTTTAGCAAGTCCCAAGGAGTTTTCTTGCTTTGGCTCCTTCAGGTTGAGGTAGTGGAAAAGGCCATTTGTTAGAACAGACTTTGAATTAAAAGAAGCTTTCAAAATGCTTAGACCCTGCAAACAAAATTACCAATATCACTATTAGTTCATGTAACAAAATGCATATATATAAAATTAAACTTAATAATTTACCTCAGCTAGGCCAAGGCTCATTGTCCTCTCCTCAAAGTCACAATGTGAAAAATTGTTTGTATTAATAATGGAGATAGAAGAAGTTGTTGAGCTTGGAGTCACTACCAAATTGTCCATAACCACAAACACTGCTGGTACACGGACAAATCCAACCAAATCTACAGTTTTAGAATCATCTTCTGGTTTTGGCAGCTTTAGATTTCTCATTGCAGTCATGAGTCCATCCATAACAGCACTTCCATGATAAATTGTTCCAAGGGGAATTAGATCATTCTTGCAGTGAAATTGTGGAGCAAGCTCTGGTATGAGCAGCATGTTTCTATGCATTTCAGAGGTGAAGTACTGAGAGTCCAAAGCATGTATGCTCTTGAACAAACTATCTATGCTTCCAAGAGATGTTTGCCCATCCATGATATGCAACATGTCCACCAAGGAAATGGTGAGGAAGCTGAGCAAGAAGTCTATGAAATCTTCCTGAGCTTCAACAAACAAAACCTCTTTGTTTGATTTTTTCAGCATCACCTTAACTTCCATCCTCCCAACACCTACAGCTTCCTCAACAAAATGTCTGTTTTGCAGATCAGAATGTTCACTAGACTTTATTTCACAGGGAAGTTCTTTCTTACTAACAAATAGATCTGTTAAAGGTGTTGTGGAGAGCAAGGCCCACTTCAGAAGGTCCAGCCACTAAACAAGATAAATTGTAAAGCATGTCAAGAAGAAACAAGAGATACAAAAATTAACTGAATAAGTTGGTTCTTGATTGAAATTGTATTGGTGTTACCTGTTTCAAACCAAGCCTCACATTCCTTTCCTCAATCACATTCATTTCTTGGATGCCAAGCTTGTTGAGTAGTCCATTGAATGTTATGACAGTAAGAGGCATTACTTGAAGATCATCAGTGATGATGAACTTTGAGGCTTTAGTGACAAAAGTTTGTCTCATTGAACCCCAAGGCTGCAGAAGCATATGTTTACATTCCTCGGTGCAGAAATGTTCACTGTCAAGATCCAACAAACTTTTATACAGAGTGTTGAAGCAGCCTACAGTAAATGGATGGGAATGAGACTCATTGAGGAGCTCATTAATTGTTCCGAAGGGCAGTGTCAAGAAGCTAAAGAAGCAGTCAACAACATCACTATCTGCCTCAGCAAGAAGAAGCCTGTTTTTCTCCTTATCCACAAAAATTTTGAGCTCCATGTGATATTCTATGACAGCAATAAGAGAGAGCAATTGATTGCCCTGGACAAGATAACTATGATAGTAAATAACTTGGTGAAAATGAATATCAGAAACACAGATCCATGACTCTTATATAGCCTTCTCTTGTTTGAAGTGTTTCTTGATTATGCAAAAACCAAATTAGTATTGATTGTGGGGAGAATTTGAAGTGTTTCTTGATTCTGCAAAAACCAAATGGTTGCTTAATTTCATTCTCAAGAAAACCTTCCAAATTCATTTGAAGTGTTTCTTGATTCTGCAAAAACAAATTAGTATTTATTGTGTGGAGAATTTGAAGTGTTTCTTGATTCTGCAAAAACCAAATAGTTGCTTAATTTCATTTTCAAGAAAACCTTCCAAATTCAAGAACATGGCTTTTCATTGACTGGTTTGTTCCTTTGCACACTGACAAGCATCAATAAATGTAGTTTTATTTTTTATTTTTTTAAATAATCTTTAATGAAGAAACCATAGCAAGGTACTACACCAATCAGAGAATTTGTTCAACAAGTCATACATATTTTGAAAAAATAATTTAGTTGAACAAACTAGATGGTGCTTAAGCTATTCTTATAAAAGTTTGTGTTATTTATCACTGAACATTCACCATCTGCATTGCACATCATCTTTGCAAGCATCACATATGATCTCTGGCATTGATGCTAACCGAGATTCACTTCCACATTAAACTACTTTTACCCGATAAAATGCATTTTCTTGAAGTTTAACATAAAAAGTACATTTGAAATGATTCTTGCAGCTAAGATGTGAGTCCAGAGCTTGTATGCTCTTGTACAAACCATCTATGCTTCCAAGACAGGACTGGCCATCCAAGATATGCACCATTTGTCCCAAGGGAATGGTGAGGAAGCTGAACAAGAAGTCAATGAAATCTTCCTGAGCTGCAACATACAACACTTCTTTGTCTGATCTTCTCATCATTATCTTAACAGTCATCTTCATAGCTTCCTGATCTTTCTCAAAACTATGTTTCCTCTGCAGAGGTCCTTTTAGTTTCTCCGGCATGAATTTGTCAGGTAACTTCCTCTTCAGCACAAATAGATCTGTCAAAGGTGTTGCTGAGAGTAACATCCACTTGAGAAGCTCCAACAACTAAATGCATTCAAACATAGTAACAGTTAGTATACTAAAAAGAGAATGTATATGCTTTGACACAACAATGACAATGTTCCAGAAGAGTGTCCAGAATCTCAGTCATGATCTATTAACCGAGACTCTCAGCCAAGACACAGAGAAAAATGAATCTGACTGAGATTCTTTTTTCTTGTTCAAGAAACTGTATAATTCTGTTCTTGAGTGGATATATGTAAGAATCACCTGACTGGAACCAAGACTGACAGTCCTTTCTTCAACTACATTCACGTCTTGGATGCCAAACTTGCAGAGCAATCCCATGGCTGTTGCATGACTGAGAGGCATTACATAGAGATCATCAGTGATGATAAACTTTTTGGCTTTAGTGACAAAAACTTCATATTTTCTTTCGTGCGCCCTCACTGATTGCATAGTTCCACAACTCCCGCAGTCTTTGCACCGTGTTTTTCCGTAGATGCTCATTGGAAAAAAACGCTCAATTCCTAAAGAAATTTGTGAACAAACGAAGTAATTCACAGTGCAATCTTCATCAATCATGAGTTTTTGACACTCTTGTTCCACTGAACTCCTTGGCTGCAAAAGAAGGTCTTTACACACTTCAGTGCAGAAATGTTGATAGTCAAGATTGGTGACAGAATCATACAGATTATTGAAGCATCCTATAGTTGCCTTGTTGCCAATGAGCTTAACGATGGTTCCAAAGGGAAGTGTCAAGAAACCAAAGAGGGTGTCCACAAAACAAGGACTTGCCTCTGCGAAAAGAAGCCTGTTCTTGTCCTTGTCAACAAAGAGTTTGAGCTCCATGTGATCTTCTGTGGAAGC
This sequence comes from Pelargonium myrrhifolium, assembly GCA_036897405.1. Lineage (NCBI taxonomy): Eukaryota > Viridiplantae > Streptophyta > Magnoliopsida > Geraniales > Geraniaceae > Pelargonium > Pelargonium myrrhifolium. Next base: position 4,291 of record JAYMTK010002403.1, on the reverse strand, counting down.
CATAGCAAGCAATATTGGAGAGAAACTGGAGGAAAATAAAGGATTGCAAGCGTATTTAATTTGAGTGAACTGGTTCTCTTGAATATTTGTTCAAAAGCCAACTGTTTTTTTTTTTTTAATTTTCAAGAAAATCTTGCGTGTTCCAGAGCACGGCGCGTCATTGATTCGTGTGGTTTGCTGCTTTCAATGCTTAGGGCTTGTTTGGTAACATCAACAAAATTTTGTGTGGAAGCCATAGAAAGTGTAAATGACTGAGCAAGAAGAGGATTCTGAGAAAAATGAAGATGAGAATAGATTGTGCATGACTCTGTATAGTTTTGAATTCTTGCTCAGTACATATTCCAATAAGTTCTTGAATTCAAGAACTTTGGCTTTTCATTGACTGGTTGTCACTTCGCATGCTAGCAAGCATTAAATGTAGCCTTGAATTGAAAATGAACTCTTCATTAGTTGAATTTCATTTTCAAGAAACAGTGGCAGTTTCAAGAACATAGTAACAGTAACCATTGTTGCTTAATTGTTGGGGACAAAAAGAAAACTTTGGTTCCTTGCATGTAACTGATCAATGAGTGACTGCAACATTTATTTTTATTCAATTTGAACTAACTATTCTTGCACAACATAATCAATTGGACAATCATATTCTTGCGCAGCATATTTTTATATGCCTCAGAAATGTTGTCTGTTGATAATCATAATCCTGACTCTGCATATTTTCAAGAAAATCTTCAATTATCAAGAAAATGGCTTTTCGTTGATTAGTTGAACACTTTTATTTCCCAGAATCAGATAATTTCTTCCATGTTCACAATTCACTGTTCAAGAAGTCAATAACTTATTGGAATGTGTACTAATCAAGAATTCAAAATCAAGAAAAGAAAAGGATTCTGTTTGCTGAGGCAGATAGTAAGTTTCTTGATACACTCCTCAGTTTCTGGGAAAGTTGTGGAACTACTCAACAATCTCAGCATCCAAGACATGAATGTGATTGAGGAAAGGATTGTGAAACTTGGTTTGAATGAGGTACTGTTTATGTCCAATCAAGAACCAACTCATATGTATAACACAGTAGTATTCTCTTGCCAATTTATTTATCAACTGTTGTTTTGATTGAATGTGTTTAGTTTTTGGAGCTTTTCAAGTGGATGTTCCTCTCAAGAACACCTTTGACAGATATGTTTGTGCTGAAAAGAAAGTTGCCAGATAGATTTACGCCGGAGGCTCTACAAAGGCCTCTGCAGAAGGAACATTATTCTTTGAATCAAGATGAACAAGAACAAGTGTTGAAGATGAAAATTAAGGTAACGATGAAGAAATCAAACAAAGAGGTGTTGTTTGCTGAAGCTCAACAAGATTTCATTGACTTCTTGTTCAGCTTCCTCACCATTCCCTTGGGACAAATGTTGCATATCTTGGATGGCCAATCATTTCTTGGAAGCATAGATAGTTTGTACAAGAGTGTACTAGCTTTGGAATCTAAGCATTTCATCTCAGAAGATCACAAGAACATGATTCTCAGACCAAAGGTTTTTCCACATTTCAACTGCAAGAGTCAGCTATTTCCAATAGAAGCAGATGATTCGGGATTTAATATGAACGGAAAGAAGATAGGATTTCTAAATCCAAAGGTGGGAGATTATGTTAGAGAAGTGACGGTGTTCATGGTTACGGATAATTTGATTGCGACTCCATACACAGCAGGATCTGCCATATCCATTCTTAAGCACAAGATAATTTCGCTTTGCGATGTGGAGGAGAGGACAATTAACCTTGGCATTGAAGAGGTAAAGCTCATGACATGAGCTCTTAGGACTATCTAGCTAGTTTGTTTTGTTAGTTAGACTAATATATAATGCTGATTTTGTTGCAGGGCATAAGCATTCTGAGAGCTTCTCTTAATTCAACATCTGCTTTAACAAATGGACTCTTCCACAAACTCAACATCGAGGAGACTGTTGATTTGTTTTAATTGCATTTGCTAGGGTAAAAATATTTTGATGTTGTCTGAAGTTTATTGTTAAATGTTTGTGAATCATGAATGGGATACATAAACTGGTCTGATCCAAATTATTTAAGGTATTTTTATTGGAGATATGTTTGTTGTAGGACATGATTTTATCATTTTAATTCATTGGAAATGAACACCAATCAATGAAAAGCCATGTTCTTGGAGACAGAGAGTTCTTTTCCATTGAAAACTACTTGAGCAATTCATACATAAACATCAAAGAGTACTCCATTGAGCTTGAAGAGATGAGTTGACTAGATTTCTTGCTTCGGCTCCTTCAAATTGAGGGTGTGCGAGAGGCCATTTGTTAAAGCGGATGTTGAATAGAGAGAAGCTTTCAAAATGCTTACAAACTGCAACAAAAAACCAGCGTTGATAATTAGTTTTCATAGCTGCAACAAAAGCAAATAATTAGTCCGATATGTGGATCAGATATACCTCTGCTATGCCAAGACCGATTGTCCTCTCCTCCAAGTCTCTAAGTGAACATTTGTTTCTTTTAATGATGTACAAGGCAGATGCTGTTGAGATTGGTGTCACACCCAGATTGTCTTCAACAATGTACAATGCCGGTCCCTTCAAAAATCCTTCCAACTTTTCAATTCCAATTCCGGTATCATCATCATTTAGGATCTTTGGATTTACAACTGCCTTCATGATTCCTTCTATAATGGGTTTGTAAAAAAAGGACATAACCGACACAGCAACAAAGAAGTTGTCACCTCACGAATTAACACTCATACCTGGTTCAAACCAATTTTCACAGTCCTTTCCTCGAGCACATCCGGGTCTTGGATGCCTAGTTTGTAGAGATGTTCAATAGCTGTTCCAAGAGTAAGAGGCATTACATGGAGATCATCCATAATGATAAATTTTCTGGCTTTAGTGACATAAACTCCATATTTTCTTGCTTTTGAGCTACAACTTAAAGCCTCAAGTGTTATCAATTTATTCCTAAACTGTCTGCAATCGCCGCACCTTGTATTATTGTAAATCCTAATGATCTTAGAACACTTTGGGAATAAACTGGAATAGTTTGGACATACAAAGTACTTTTTTATTTATCAGAAAAGTACTTAGTAGGCTCAGTGTCATTGATATTGATCTTGAGTTTATGGAACTCATCTTCCAATAAACATCTAGGCTTTAGAAGCATATCTTTGCATTCCTTTGTGCTGAAGTGTTCATTGTCAAGATTCATGACACTTTCATACAAAGTGTTGAAGCATCCTACGGCGACTGGCTGTGATTGTGCCTTGCCAACAAGCCTGACAATAGTTCCGAGAGGAAATGCCAAGAAACTAAGGAGGCAGTTTACAAAATCACCATCTGCCTCAGCAAAAAGAACATAACTTTTCTCCTTGTCCACCAAAATTTTCAACTCCAACTCAGCTGGGACAGCCATTGAAGAAAGGACTATTAAATTACTAACTTGGTATGATTAGAACACACATACACATATATATATAGGAGATGCATCTGACCTTTGAATTCCTAGTTGTGAATAGTACTACTAATTTTGTGGGGAATATGAAGTGTTTCTTGATAAAACACTTAGAATTCCTTGCACAATTAATGTTAGCATTCAAAGGAATAATACCACACAGGAGTCATAGTCACAGACTCTTAAGTGGAACTGTCCCTGAGTTTGGCTTGAAAATATCTTTATATGGTTCTGGTCATGGTGCAGATTAGCTCTAAGCATATAGGCTTTAGAAGCTTATCTTAATTCATATTTGTACGAGCTATGTCTTGTCAACAAATGAAAGCTTTTAGTCCATAGTTTCAAAGAGATCCTGAAGAAAGTGGATACAATAAAATCAGCGTTGTTACTTTGTTAGTATTGTTGACAAAGTGAATACAATACAACAATGCAGTGAATTCAAGAACGTGTCAACAATGATTGGTGCAGCATGTTGTTATACAAAATGTCAATGCTCCAAAGGGAACAGTGAGGAAGCTGAACAAGATAATTGAGCCAACAAGAACATAAATAATTTGGATTTCATAACTTAATTGGCTAGATTCTTGAAATCCAAGAGAACATACAGATAAAAGAAACCATAACAGGAACAAAAACATGTATCGAGGTCCTAGATAATCATATGTAGATCAGTCCATTGTGCTTTTCATGAAACAATGCTGAAAGCTTAATGTACAGGTGATCTTAAACAACTTAATGAAATAAGAGTAAGATCATAATGAAAGCTTAATGTACAGGTGATCTTAAACAACTTAATGAAATAAGAGTAAGATCACAACCAAATTAAATGCGGAAATAAA
>JAYMTK010002402.1:0-13952 GCA_036897405.1 Pelargonium myrrhifolium | reverse complement strand
AGCAGAGCGACCCGTCCGGATCCATGATTTTAAATGAGGTGTCACCACCTTATTAGTGCAACTGATATAACTTTATATCCATTATACCCTATATATATAGCCATAATTTATTGACTGGGATTCTCAGTCAAGAGACAAAAACAAATGGATCCAAGTAGGTACTCCACGCCCACAAATTCATTAGGGCAGGTATGGGTGCTAATCAATGATAAAGCATCACCTTATTGACTATTATTAAGTGACTAAAAATCTCAACCAATAAATCACAGCTGAAATTCATTTATATATATATATATACACACACACAACCGTGCATCGCACGAGACCTCCATTTAGTTCATATAGTAATCCCACACCTTGTATAGCAAAATGTACAAAAAAATTTGCAATAATACCATTGCTATTTCCTCATATCATTAAAATTTCTATGACAAAAACTGGTGGTCTGAGAAATGAGTAACACCTCGTTACAACAACAACAAAAAAAAAAAAAAAACTTCTGATTTCTGGCATTCTCACATGGAATAAGAAACGATCTTCATCAGGAATCACGAGTATGGATGTTATCACCTAACCTTGTAGCTGTGCACATCTTCTCAGGCCATCAACTGGCTTGTTATGTCCGAATCTCGATATATATGCCACTTTTTATATCTTTGATGCCCAGGCAAAACAGGTCTGATTCGAGGGGCAGTCGTGCAATTCAAACAGCAACAACCCTTTAAATCCTTCACACATATGTTACAACATCTGAAAAGAAACATGTATATGCATCATTAGTGATGCGCAATGGTGAGGAGACTAACATGGGGGACTTGGATTAGTGAGCTCGTCATGGGCATATTTTGGGCAAAGCCAACTGGCAGTTCTTCGTAGAAAGGGTGCACATGTTTGCGGGTCATTGGAGGATATCGGTTGTCCGTTAGTTATCAACGGAGCGTGGAGGGTGAGTATGAGCGAAATTTATTATGGTGTCGTCTTCTCATTCACTTGACTTAGCTTAAGGCAAAAATAACTTAGCTCAAATTCTTTATTCTCACATATACGTGTGTGTTGTAACTAAATGATGTGTAATTCAACATGCAACAACTGACAGGTAATTCCAAGTAGAGCTGACAAATTGGGTTTTCGGGTTGGATATCAGTTTTTAGGCACAAAATGTACTGAATTGTGCAGGTTGTCTGACCCGACCCGAAAGTCGGTTCAGATCGGGTGTCTGGTGCTCGCGGGTTCGGTCCAAATTGCCAGCTCTAAATTGCTAACTCCTATACTGTATGCCAGGTCGATATTCTAGTTCCAAATGCCAAGCATAAACAACTATCCACCTCACTATATCTCCTACTATAGATCTTAATATTTCTAGACTCTGTCAATGACCAATCAAGAGTTCTAAACCGACTCCGGCACAGGGACGAATCCAGAATGTTTAACTAGTGGGGGCAAAGTAACTATATAATATTATTATATAAAATAAAATTAATTAATTAATTCACAAATATATAAATAGTTAGAAGAATGATACAAAAAGTTTAATAGCTTAATTAGTGGAGTGTTCTCAATATTGTGATAGAAATCAATAGGTCATTGGTTCAAATCTCCAGAAAATATTAGTGGGAGCAAATATGAATATTTGACAAAAACTAGGGGTGTTTTTTCAAAAAGAAAAAGGCAACTGCCCCCATAGAGCTCTAGCTTCGTCTCTGCTCTGGCATGGTTAAAGTGCTTTTTTTTTTTAGGTATCTAGAGTGTCGTTGTAGGGTTAAATTTATGTGCATGTTTTCAAGTCTCAAGAAGCTTGAGTTCTCCATGTGACAGATTACACTTAACTTCAGATAACAGATAACTAGTAAGTGTGGCATGCATTTTGGATAAAGTTGTTTCACATATAGCCTTGTTATATAAATTGTAAAGAAGTAAGGAGAAGTGAACATACAAAAAAAGAAGGTTGCAGTCGAGATTTGAGCAGTTCCGATGCCTCAACTCACAGACTTGTGAACCACATATGTAGCATTTAGCAAATGAATTGTTCGCAGAAACATGCTCAGTCTTGCTTGCTTCACTGCTGACTTCAGGCTTATAAACAGAAGGTGGGAGAGAAAGGCGTGCATCAAATACAAACAAATTCCCAGACCATTTTACGGGGCCTTCATTCTCAAGATAGTGCGAAACACCTCCCTTTAAAGTATATAAGTTCTCAAAGCCTCTCTGTCTGCCATGCAAAAATAAATAAATGATCATAATCTTATCATGCAACACTTAACAAGGCCACAGTTCCTTCTCAACACTCTAGAATCTGGATCACACCAGATTCTAGAGTGATAATTCACTAGCCAATACCAGTGGGTGATTTCATATTACAAAAGTTACAGATTCAAATTCAACTTGATTCATTACGTTCATATCAACTGTAAAGTTCCATGTTAAACAATTGGTTTGATAACTTCTAAGCTCTCAGGAAAATAAAGAGCGGCGAATATTTTATCTTGCACCAGGAAGCATCCTAAATTCTGCAATAAATAAAGTTGATCAGCCAAATTCTATTATCAAACGATAATATATGTTTTTTCCACGTTTAGGGAACAACTTTCTTACCATTGATACTTTGTTTCTTTTATAGGGTTGTGCCTTCCCATTTGCTTTGATGTCTTCTTTATACTACTCAAATAAAAAGGTCTTTAATGAATCATTGAATCCACCAGAATCTACATGAACACTGTGTGTGAGTCTGCCCGATTACCTTTTATTTCATTTATAATTCTGAACACACACAGGCACATGTAAGGTCTTAATAATTTTCTTCAACATTTCCAAACTGTCCAACACTGGTGTGATGGATCCCAAGTCCATTTTGGGCCTAGCTATAACAATATTGTTATGTTATGTCCAATCCCAATCAGTTCTATAAGTGTTAAGTCCCACTCTTGGTTAATAGTGGTACTTTAGTACTTATATAGGTTTTTCTAAGAAAAGCCGTAACGACATTCTTTACCGAAGGCCAACAAAGTTCAACGCTATAAGGTAATGTCAAATACATCAAACTTCTTTCTTCTTTTCGTGTGACAAAATTCCCTCTCTTTTTTTATTTATTTATAATTTAATGATTCTCCATGTCATCTAAACAGCAACACAACGGCCTTAACTGCACAATTTACTCTCCTAATTCATGATTGGGTCTACATGACACATGTGGCCAAGGTGCCACATTAGTTAAAATATAAAACTTGAAAAGCTTATCATGGAGGCTATTAGGTAATTTTATCCCAGTAACTCAAACACAATATATATAAAATAAACAAATAAAAAACACAGTTATGAGCGCCTTATATGCACATTACCTTATCACAGTAGAATTGTTTCGTAGCCTCTTATCCATGTCCATTACAAGTTATAACTGCCCTTAGGAGACCCGGAAGAAAAGACATTTCTATAATTATGTGTTAAGTTAATCCAGCAGGTTTGAGATTGCTGCAACGATCCCTTGACTACTTTGTAAAAACTATTTAAAGTGAAACTGTAAATCTCAATCTATTTTCCAAATGAGATGTATACAAGATTAATTACGTAGATTTTTGCAAATTAATTGAGAAAATTTTCCTTTTTTTTTTTTCTACTCTTATATTGTGCAAAATCTACAAGTTTTACATTGTGCAAATCCTAGCAAATCTACAAGTATAGCAGAGTCTTACAAGACAAATGCAAAATAAGGAATCAGCTCAAACTGGAATACATCCAAGTTTATCTTCCAGTTTTAATCTGAAATCAAAAAGCTAAAAGAAGGAATAAGTTGAAAGGAAAAAGCTGCCTACCTTAGAATTGTAGAATATACATCGCAACGGATACCTCCCGTACAATACATCAGTACATCTGTTTTTTCTTTATCAACATTAGCTAGAGGATCAGATGCAATGACCTGGATGAGTAAACACATCTCAGAGAAATGATCAGTTCCATTACCACAAAAGGAAAATCTTCCAACACTTCATAATGTAACGATGCTAAATTTTAGCTTTTACATGTTTGTGAACTAGTTCAGCAAATTTGAAAAGTCAATAACGATAACTAAATAGAAAATTTGCTGTAGAAAACAAAGCCAAATTTATGTGTGCATAGTTCATGACGACAGTGCAGCTCTATAAAATTCATTAATTGTGGTTCGTGTACATGAGAGTGACAATTACCCTTGCTTCTTAAATGGTTGGAAAAGGGGAAGCAGGAGGGAAGTTGCATTTAGGGTCAACACATTTTTATGTGACTCAATATTGTCGTGTTGAACTTGTTATACAGTGTTGCTTATGGAAAATGACCAAAAGGAACTAAGAATATAAAAATAAAAAATAAAAAACCCAAAAAGGGTTGTCAAGTTCATAGGGAGTACTACCTGGGAAGGTACCATATGAGGATCAGGATGGTATTTTATGAACAAAAGCTGGAGCCTAAAGCCTTTTCTCTTTTTTATAATTGATCCCTTTTGTTGGAATATGTTGATTTCTATGTATCATGAGATTTGATTATGTAGCATATCACAAGATTTAATTGTGTAGTAAATAGTGGGGTTTGGTAGAGCAAATTAATTCTTGTAATTCATGTCCTAATATGTATTTCTCTTACATCTATTATAAATATGGGTCATTTGTACTTAACACATCAAGTTAGTGAGAATAATTTAGCCCTTTGGGCATTTGGGTGCAGATGTAAACCTTATGGCCGAACCATGTATATCTTTTGTCCACTATCTTCACTACATGTATCACTCTCTCGTGTTGAAAATAAAAACAAGAGATCAATATAAACTAACCCACAATTTAATGGAATTGGAGAGCTTTCACTTTACTTCACATCTCTTTGCAAGAATGAGTTTGAGAGCTATTTATAGGCAAACAATCTCTTAGTTACTAAGATACATCAAAGGCTAGGATTTTAGATCATTAGATAAGACATCATCTAGGCTATAATGAAAACTTAATGACTAAGACATATGGATATGGCCCTTAGATGATGCCTTATCTAATGATCTAAAATCCTAGCCCTTGATGCATCTTAGTGACTAAGAGATTGATTGCCTATAAATAGTTCTCAAACTCATTCTTGTAAAGAGGTGTGAAGTAAAATGAAAGCTCTCCAAATCCATTAAATTGTGGGTTAGTTTATATTGATCTCTTGTTTTTATTTTCGACATATATATATATATATATGAGAAAAAGGAATGTAAGCCAATTAAATTTTGGCTTAGGCTAAGCCAAACCAATGAAGTGATGACACCTCATTAAATTTCACTTATACTCACCCAAGTGAATTTGGGGGAGCAGAGCGACCCGCCGGATCTGGGTTTTTTTTATTGAGATGTCCCTACCTCATTGGTGGCTTAGTTACTAAGCCATATTTTTTGGCTTAGGATCCTAATACTATATATATATATATGGATATCCATTTACTTAACCATCAAGTACTTAGCCATTAAGTATTGAATGACAACCCTTAGATTTGTAAGATCAAATCCTAACATTTCATTTCCATGTATCTTTTCCTATAAATAGGCATACGTAAACCTTATATGGCATATATGAGAAAATGAAACAAAGCTCTCCAATTCCATCAAAATTGTGTGTTAGTTTATTACTCTCTTGTTCTATTTTCAACACAATAATAAATGGATATGTAAAATCTCTTAAAATGAAAAGGAAACTACACAAATAGAGAAAATATTTAAAAAAACAAAAAGAAGAAGAAATGCAACTAAATTTATATAGGATGAATAAAATGCCTACATGGGTAGCTCCACAGTTAATATGAGTAAATATCATGTTAATGCATATAATCAGCTTCCCCATGCCACAATTTTTTTTGCTGAAAGTGGTATTCCTAGTTAAATTTATGATATAGTGAAGATTAATTGATCATACCTCTGACTGAGACAGCCCAAAATAAGTGCTCCTAAAGCTATCCACATCAGGTCGTTGAGCACCTTGAAAATGACCAATATCCCACTCATAACCTAGTTACAAACAAGTACATAACCTTTATGAGCACAAAATAAGAAGAAAGTTATTCAAATCAAAGACATTCAAGCACAATACATATATGTTGACAGCTATCCACCAAGAGACACATTCTATGAATTGACAAGGGTCCACACATCAGGCAGAACTGGAATATTTCACAGATGATGTGTCAAGTTGAGATGCTGAAATATGCCAAGAACTTTGCTTATTTCCAAAACAAGTGCTAAGATTCGCAGTTTGCACTAAACTGTAGGAGAATTCAAACTCAAGTGTGCTTTGAACTACTAACAACATTGGAAAACATAACCAACTTGAATCACCTTAGTGGATTTTTACACTTAAGAAATAACAACCTCGCCAATATATTTTTCTCCTAGTGCACACAAAAAGCCATAAGTAATAGCCTGGTGTTGCAAGTAAATAGAAACTTTGGTAGTGTCTATTAGTCGATGTAGGTATGAGAAAACAGGTATACATTTTTTCATGTGAATGCAAAAGCACTTTGCAAACTTCATATGGTTTTAATAGTGTGGATCGCCTTGAGTTTTTTTTTTTTTTTTTTTGGGTACAGTGATGTTTTTCTATTTGATTCATATCAATATCCCAGATTCTGGGTTCTGGGTTCTAAGTTAGTAAAATGGATGTAGCTTTCTTTGATTGCAAAGTTAGTCTTAGAGGTCAATATAATATAGTCATCTGTCGTCAGATAACAATCCCTAGTGATAACAATCCCTAGTGACATTATTATGCCAACTGCAAACTTCCCACCTTGAAAGTGGCAATCTCATGCCAGAGCTTAATCATCAAAGACTAGTTCTACCTGTAGACCCTTCCAAGAGACAATTCAGAACAAAAATGGATATGCACATACACAAGAAACGAAAAGAAAATATAAGCAAGTCCATGGTAATCACAGTCCAGAAGTACCATTTCTCACATCCAATAATATAAAACTGGTACAAGGATTCCCATTTGATGCATCATCTGTACGATTCACTGCTTCTAATCTTTTTCTCCATTCAGATGGTGACAAAGGTGTTGCTCGCATTGAAGGATCAACCAGAGGGAGATGTGAAATGCCTCCTTCCAACTGGGAAAAAAATTATCATGAGTTCGCATTTAGAAGATTCAAGGTTTAAAAACATATAAAGCATGGCCCAGAACATAGACTTCTACGTATGTCAAAAACTATATATGAAGTGTTGAAATATTCAAAATCCAATGATTTACGGGATTTATTGATGTATGCCTTTGTTGAGAGTTGACTTAGGCAGTGATTCTCTCATTAATTGTTTGTATATTGTAATTGATTGTATTTATCTTTTCTTAGGTAAGGTCTCTAGTTGAACTATATACTGTACACTTGTTTTTCATCCATATCAAGAAAACACACAACATTTCAACATTGTATCGGAGATGGGTTCAAAAATCCTGATAGTGTATTTTTAAAGTTCATAACAATTTTTTTAGCATAGGCCGGCCTTCCATTTCATGTTGATGTATCAACCAAAAGTTTGGTTACACCAAAGTGGTTCTCTGGATCTTGCCGGAAAAACCCACAAAGTAGCATTCTGTTTTCTCATTACACACGCCTCCACGCACCTCCGATCTCTCCACCAGTACAGTTCGACTCAAACTACTCTCATGACCCTAACCCAAGAATCTCACATTGTTTTGATATCGGCATCATCTTAATCCGCCACTTCTCATTGTCGACAAACCATAGCTTACGACCTCCAGCATCGATCACCATCAGTGGCCTTTTCCACAATCAAACAGGTTAAATTTTCTACCGGCAGGCACCACAACAATTGCCAAAGTTTACCTTTGTCTTTCTTTTGAAAAAAATAATTCTACCTCAATATGTTAGATTTTGGTCTCCTTTTTTTGTCCACTTGTACCTACGGCACTGAGGGGATCTTTTTCGACTTTTTCATCTGTGCCCAATATCACCACTTAGAAAGTAGTGGGAAATTAAAATTACTCATCCTCAACAACTTCAATCAAGGTTGGTTCTTCAAGAATCTTCTCCTTAATTTTGGGCAAATGTCATCCACACTACGTGTTTTCTAATTAATATGGTGCCTCCCTCAGTTTTAAACAGCAAACTTCCCCATTCTATCATGTATCTTGGTCAACTAATTTTCAATCTTCCATCTCATCTCTATGGTTAAACGTGTTTTATTCATAACTTATCCTCAAGCCTTGGCATGGTTTTAGCTCGCGCTATGAAATGTGTTTTTCTTGGCTATCCTTATATATAAAAGGGTTATCATTGATATTCTCCCAACCACATTGACACTACCTTTTTAAAGATGTCACTTTCTTTAAATTTGATCCTTATTTTTTCTCACCTATGAGTAATCAGTTCCTCTCATAGGTTCTGCCCTCACTACCTATTTTGGAGTTGTTCAGCCTTTACCTGCTCCACAAACTTATGCCAATGAAGAGGTACCATCTTCACCTCCTCATCCACTTTCTACTTCTCTTGATCCTTCTCCAAGTGTTTACAGAGGACTTAGCTCATTCACTACCTATTCCTAGCACTGATATCTTTCTTTTGCATGCTAATGATGTTTGGGAGTTAGTCCGATTACCTTTTGACCATTCCCCGACTGGTTGTTCGCATATTTACACAGTCAAGATTGACCTTATTGGTCAAATCAACGGTTCAAAGCTCAGTTTGTAGGCAAAGACTGCACAAACATACAGCCTCAAGTCAACTATCAAGATACCTTCTCCCCAATGGCCAAAATATCGTTTGTGTGTCTCTTTTTATGGAACTTCTTTGATAATGGCTCCTACATTAATTAAATATCAAGAAAGTTTCTCTTAACAATGAACTTCTGGAAGAGATATATGTGGAGCAACCACCTATTGTCGCTCAAGGAGAGTCTAGATTGGTGTGTAAAATCTGTTGCTCCCTAGGATCCAATGTGCTTGGTTGGTAGATTCAACATGATCCTTCTGGAGATTGGTGTGTTCAATCTAGGCCAAACATTGTCATCTCCAAAAGGAAATAATATGTTGAATTTTTTTTAGAGAACGAGAGTGACTAACTGCAAACCAGTATACTCTCTTGGATCCACCCACAAAACTCTTATCGGGACAATGAGAGCTCCTTTCAAATCCAAAGAGTAATTGACAAGTGGTTTGTAAACTATATTAGCTCACAATCACCTAGCCAGATCAGTTTCACAATTAGTGTTGTGACCCGATTCCCTCAGTTTCCTTCAGCCATCTGCTAGGAAGTTGTTCAAATTCTACTACAATAAGGGGGCTTCAAGAGATTGATTTCTTTATAAGAAAAAGGACATGCACATATTGTTACGTATGCAGAATAAGATTTGGCAAGTTCTCTTTAGACATAGCTCAACATCTGGATATAAATTTAATCCTATGAGAAACCCTGATCTATTGGAAGAGTCACAGACAAATTGTTGTCAACACTCAACAGGTCAAGTGTCAAGGCAGAATATCATGTAAAAGCATTAGGAAATGTGAACACACATGGCCTAGATTGAACACACCTTCACTGGTTTTAATCACCAAAACTTTTCAACCACAATCTTTGTTACATTTTTCCTCTATTATCTGAATATCCAGCATGCATTGTCGTGTGTTATTCTTATCCAAAAAAAAAAGGCACCTCTAAGAGAGGAGCAACAAGCACTTCAGTTTAATTAAGAGGGAGTAAGAGAGTAACATAGATCAAGATGTGAACGAGTGAGAAGGAGTTAGAGAGGTAAAAAATATATCTTGAAGAACATAACATAAGTAATACAAATATAGACAGCCACAAGAAAAAACCCCCATTTAGTAATGGATTTGAGACAGAAAGTAAAAAAGACAAAAGGTCATGAAGAAAAGAACTTCAGTTTCAAAAAATGTATTTTAAGGCAAAGAATATTAAATGGAAAAAAAATATTCAACAAAGAAGAAAAAGGTGGTAATGGCAATTGAAATAAAGTAATAAACGAGAAAACATTCATGAGAAAGTGAATATGGTATAGCAGATGAAAAGAAGAAGCATGTATATATATAGCCTTACTTGCACCAGAGAGGGTTTATACCGTAGCTTCAGTTTCGGAAATGCATGCCCATTCAATGCTGGAGAAGTCTGGACCAGCATATCTGAAAACCTGTCATCTTCTCTTAACCAATTAACATATGCAAGGGCATCTTTTGATGGCCCACTATACTGCACAAAGACGAAGAACATCAGGAAGAGATAATGAGTGATATATGCAGAACAGATTTTGAGAAGTACATTGATGGTAATAAGCTTATCACATTACAAACCCATTATGCACTAGAGTAATTTTGAAATTGCAATTTACTAAATTACATGCATTAGAAGTACACTTGTAGTTTGCATAATTACATTGCCCATGACATTCTATTGTGGACCTCACACTTCCTTCAAAATTGCCTCAAGATAGGGCAAAATGTGTGATTATACGAACCTACTAACAAACTAAGCCATCTTCAGTTCTCTCAATCCAAATACAAAAGTGGTATTTGTAGAGAACTATCAATTTCCTCCATTTTCCTTCAGAATTATCACTGGAAGTAGTTAGAAAATTAACATACCTTACCTTTCCACATTTGATTACATGAACAATAAAGTAGGAAAAATATTAAAAGACTGACAAACAAAGTATTCAAGCCCACAATAACAGTCTAGGGGTTAAAAACTCAAAAATAAAGCTTAGGATTATGAGATACAATACTGAGACGGTTTTGAGGAAGAAAGATTCACCAACCTGTGCATTGATACCTTGCTCATTGAGATAAATTCGGCCATGGATGTCGAGACCTTCCAAGAAGGAGAGGTGCTTGGTGAGCTCCACCTCTGGGTCTCCAATTTGTAGAAAACGGTAGAAATTGACGACGATGAAGTCACTATCTGAAGGCTCTTCTGCTGCTGCAGCTTCGCTGAGTTTGGCAGAGCAACCCCCATTGTTGAACAGCTTCTCCGTACAGTTGTGCCTGAAAACGAGCGAAGAATTGAAATGGCGTAATTGGAATGGGAACTGATTCTTCGAGAATGTTCTTCGGATAGGGAACGGAGTCGGAGAAATGGTGGGAGTGAGCAGTGCACAAGAGCCTCCGGTTAATCTCATCGTTTCTGTTTTCTTTAGGCCTTGTTTTTGGGTTACAACTTTCAAGTAGATGTGTTTCTTTTTCGTTTTTTTCGTTTTTTCGTTTTTTTTTTTTCCATTAGCTGTGCTGCACTTTCTTTTTAAGGGTAATTACACGTTACTACCCTCTTAGATGCCGATTTATTTTTTCTATTACGTTACTACCCTGTTAGAGAGTCAAATTTCGTTAAAATTAACGGATAAAATGGACGGAAACACAATTTGAATCTAACAGGGTAGTAACATGAAAAAAAAATTATTTAGGATAGTAACATGATAAATTACTCCGTATAATCTAATAGGGTAGTATCATGTAATTACCCATTCTTTTTACTACAATCTCCACCCATTCAACCCAAATTAATAGAAATTAGGAGAAATTACAAATAGCACCCCTCAACTATTTGTTTCTACAAATTGCACCCCTTAACTTTGGTATTTGATTTTAAGTTACTCTAAAGTATCAAAAGATCTTTTCGCCAGTTATATTAGACAGAAAATGTTATTATTAGGTCATGTGCCCAACACATGGGCACATGACCAATTTTTTCTTTTAAATTCCTAAAATGCCCTCAAGTTATCCTTCTTCAACCTAGTTTTGCCGGAAAATAAATGTGTCGCCGAAAAATTCATAGACGCCGGTAATATTATAAAACCACCAGAGACTTCATAAACTCGCCGGAAATCATAACAATTAAAATTTTAAAAAAAAAGAACTGAGTCAAAAATGGCTGAAAATATTTCTATGCAGCTCCGGTGCATCTAAACTATTGCAAAAATGACAATTTTGCATCTTGAAATTTAATCACAAAACCTAACTAGAGGTGGCAAAATTAGGGTCGGGTGCGGGTCCACACATATAGACCCTAACCCGACCCTAAATCCACTCGGGTATGCGGCGGGTAACCCGAGGCGGGGACGGGGTGGGTCGGGTCGGGTTGCAGGTGATAGGGTCTGGTAGGATTTGGTCGAGTTGGGGCAGGTTAACACAATTAACCTATCACTCAATCAAAACAAAAGTAAAAACAAATATCCAGACCTGACAAGTTCACACAGAGACTTCAATTAGACACAACTTAAGAAAACTAACACAGAGGAGAGGAAAGTGATCAATCAATCAATGCCTCAATGACCATAAGCCCATAACTATGAGAAATCAAAGAGGAGAGGAAAGTAAACACTGGGTTGTAGATGTAACTTACAAAACAGTCACAGAGGCGGACGATGACGGCGGCGGCGGCTCGGTGCTTGTGTCGTACTGTGGTAGTATGGTGTGGTCGCGAGAGGCGGAGACCTAATTTTCTAGAGAGTGAAGTGAACAGTGAAGACTGTCTGTGAGAGTGAGAGAGACTGTGCACGTGCGTGTTGCACTGTTGCCTTTTTTTTTTTTTTTTTTCGGGCACTCGCGGGTCACCCGACCCGACCCGACCCTAAAGCTACCCCAACAGTACCCGACCCAATCCGACCCGATTTTTTTTTTCGGGTGATATTTTCCCAACCCGTACCCGACAAAAAGTAGGGTTGGGTGGCGGGTGCCCGCGGGTACGGGTCCATTTTGCCGGCTCTATAATGTATCCAATAAAGATTAAAAATACATTGTATCCAATAAATGCTCTTTTATTCTATTTAAGAATAAAATAATCAAGTCCTATTTAATGCAAGAGGGAAAGCTATTGTACCTAATAAATGTTTTTTCTTCATTTTGTTCTTATTGAATTAAATGTTTTCTTGCTTTCAAAGAAAAAACAACAATAACAAATACAACAATTTAATGCCTTCAAGTAAGTACCATATACTGAGGAATTTTAAGAAAACCAATTAATTAATATCAAATTTCTACAAGCCAAGTCATATATAAATAGAACTCTTAGAAGGCCAATTCAAGTATGGCAATTACATTTTCACTCTCAAAAATATAACTTTAATTTGTGATAATGGAGAGGCGAGTTTTGATGACGACTGTCCTAGCGATGATGATTATGACTACAGTTTTTTCTTATTCAACAGCTCTCAGTTTTGCGAATTGTTATGCCAAGTGCTATTTCGAATGTGCTATGGACATGAGAAAACTTTTTCCGTATGTCCCCAAAAGATTTTTGCCTTGTGCGGGAAAATGTACAAAGAGATGTATTTTTCCGGCCGAAGACGTTCAAAGCAAGTGTCGTTTGGATAAGGCTATGGGTGCTTGTGCCAATTTCTTTGATGGTACGTTACTTCAAATTTTCAAACTTATTTTATACATAAAAATGAAAAATGAGGCGATTTTGTCTATGTATGTATATTTTTATTGATGAGATATTCAATTACAATTAAATTTAAAATTTGCAGATCCAGCGAAAATGGAGCAGTGCGTAACAGAGATCTCAAACAATTCTTGTGTGCAAATGAAGACCGGTGGAACATGAGAAATGATCGAAATAGTTTTGACAAATTAAACTATCCATAAGTCCTTAGTTTTGTATTTGATGTATTGACAATAAGAGGAAAAATGAATAAAACTGAAAAATAAAATAAATTCGATGTGATTGCAATGGCTAAAATTTACTATTGCGAAGTTTCAATTTGTACAAGTTCGGGTGAAGAAAATGTTCTCTTTTTATTTTTTGGTTTAAGTTTATGAGGTGTCTTAAGTAAACCCGCAAAATCGTGATTGACACCTTTAAACCGTTTAACCCTATCTAGACTAATCTTCATTTGAGACTTGATCACAAGTTAAAGTTCTCACTTTTTCACATAGGTGGATTGAGAAGGGATCGAACCCAAGAAAACATTAACGACAATTTAATTTAATGCACTTCTTGTAATTCAA